>VZSV01000055.1:3111558-3158378 GCA_013398735.1 Nothocercus julius | reverse complement strand
AAAAAAAAACACTAAACTAACCACCATCTGCACAGCCTGTAAAATAATAACAGCAAATGCTATGGGGTGATGTTGTGATCTGTGAGCTTTCATCAAAGTCTTTATTGCAGCTGATAACTATAGTCATATGGTTTCCAAAAAAGGCCAATTAATTACTCAACAGAATTAATTTTCCATGCACAGGCTAAATGCACAGCAAACTGGAGAGTATCATGTTCCTGCGGCTCCTCACATATAGTCCTGTGTGCAGTCCATTGTAGCAAGTATTTGCATTTCTTTATTTTACCAGTCTTAAAACAATTATTTTCAAGGAATAAGAAACTCCATGAGCTGGTTTGCTCATTTTTTTTTTTCTTGTGGAAAAGAGAAGAAATTAAGAAAATGCAATTTTAGCAACATTTAAAATGAAGACTGGATTGTTAAGAAAACCATATATTCAATCGTTGAATACAATAAGTGAAGTATTTTAAAGTTGCTTTTCTTTACTAAAAATACTTTTTTTCATACAGGACATTGATTTCAGTAGCATGGCTGGGGCTAAGTTTGGGCACTTTGTCAAGCTTCTTTTGGTGCCTGTGCTCTGTGGGCTGAAGCAGGTGAAGGCAGAGCCAAGCCCTGGTCAGTGAGACTATCCAGGATGGCACAGATCATTCTGCCCTCATCCCCATTTCCAAAGATGAACCACTTGTGTCTGCCTTAGCAAACTAAGCAGGATTAACACAGCCTGCACTGTTGAGTTGTTATCAGAGTCCCTTTGAGGCATATTGTTTATTCCAGATCACCTCCTAAGGAATTCCTGGGTGGCCTCAAGGGACAGTCCCATGGCTCAGGGACTGTCTCCATAGGCAAACTGAATACGACTCCTATTTTGGATAGTACAGGATTTTACCATAGGGATTCAAGTTGTGCATTGCCAGAAGCCTCCAGGGGTTCTCTCAAAAAGGAATTAAAAAACTGAATGCTTGAGCTGTGGTCTAAATTAGCACAAAGAATTAAAGTATATTCACCTTTATTAAGCCTAGAATTAAAAAGAAGAATGCTAATGATTTTTTCTTTTGCTGAATGAGTCTGTCAATTATTTAACCTATATTACATCAGTATTTTGAAAGTTCTTTTTTTTTAGACTAAATGCAGAATGTAAAAAGTCTTTCTCTGCACTCATGCAGCCTGTAGACAGGACATATAATCTAGGCCTCGGTATCTCACCAGCATGATAATCTGGCAATCTAGAAAATATGACTAATAGTTATTGAATGTTCCAATAGTTCCCGGCTAATCTCCAAAAGCAGTAAGATCATCTGCCATTTTTGTAGTAGCCCCATGTTCAGTCTAAATTAGCTATTCATCTTCTCGTGTTCTCAACATAGCTACTTCCCTGTCCACATTGTCATTGTAAATCCCATTTTCTAAATGTTTACACAATATCACAGACACCCTACACTATCTTATATCTCGTAAATCTCAGCTGGATTTTACCTCCTACTAACTCCACGCAGCCTCTCAGATTTTAGTGCTCCAACCTGGGCTGCTGTAAATCTGCATACTGCTGCTGCAGATGGTGAGAGATTTCTCAGCTTCTTCTTTTTTTTGCAGAAAATGACAATAATTTCTCAGTTTCTCAAATAATTTTATTTGTAGTGAAACCTCTTTTTCCTAAAATTTAATCAAGATATGCAGTTCTCGGCAACTCTATGCAAAAAGATACTCCCTCGTCCATATGCAAAGTCTGGATATAAGTATTACAAGTAAACATTTTAACTGAGCAGCCACTGGGCAGCTTGGGCTGGAGGTGTGGGCCACTCTTTGGCTTACTTATCCATGCATTTAATTCTCCAAATTATAAAGTGTCCTATCACAAAACAAAGTGGAAAAGTATTACAGTATTACCAAGTGGTATAATTTTACATATTGCTATTAAGCTTCCTTGAATACATTCTCTTATCATTCAAGGTTAAAGAATCACCAAAACAGGAAGTCCCATTTTGCATTCATCTTAATCACAGAACTTGGGCCAAACTTTATCAAAAGAAACTCTGACATGTACTAAGCTCACATTTATATTTTTTCTTCAGCCACTTGTCCAGCCCTGGCAGAATTCCTCCAATAATCTTCCTATAATCCTTTTCACAGCAGATCTACACAAATATTTGGAATAAGTTTGATTACTGGAATAAAAGCAGCTTAAAATCCCCACAAAATTATCCATTTCCTTCAGCTGTCAATTCACAAACAGCTGTTTGTCCATTGTGTTCTTCTGGCAAAACCTATCTGCTAATGCAGTGATCTCGCAAGGCTAGTTTTACTTCTAGCTAGTTTTACTAGCAGTTTCTTTCAAATTAGTGTGCTTAATAACAGAGGAGAGCTTGAACATCAGAGCTCAGTCCAAAATAACTGCCTGTTGTTGAATATTCAGAATCTTGTTGGCTACTAATAGTACTCACTTACAAGAAGAATTATTTTTATATTAACATTAAAGATCACATGATGGAATTCAGCTCTTTCTTATTTCTTCTGTTATTCTATTCAAGGAATTTAGCTAATTAGCACAGGCTTCCTCGTTGCCCCCCACCAAGTTACAGAATTTTATTAAATCATCACATGACTTACAAGTAACTGAATAGCATGGTGCTTTTAATGAAATGCTTAATTGGAAGGGAAAAAACCGTCATGTCAGTTCCTGGTTCCTCCCTCCTTCATTAAATCCCTCTTACTGCTAATAGGGGTAGAAGACAATAATTTAATAAATAATAAGATGGTGTGTAAGTTAATGGTCACAACCACCCATCAACTTGCCAAGCTGGGCAATTATGTGTCCCAACCAAAGAAAATGTTGAATTGGTTGCCACAGTGAAACTTACACATATTTATTTTCATATTCATGTACTGGAGAATCATCCATGCTTGTGAACAGTCTCCCTTCGTCAGATATTCATGGTATTCATTCCCTTTTCAGTAATACTAAAATGGCACTGGAGAGTAGTAAAAGCAACAGTTGACTTCAGAACATATTTAACAAATAAATATTAATTAATAAATAAACTCACAGCAAGTTTCCAGAATTAGCAAAAACTAATAGCTGAAAAGCAGTAATCTTCCTACTAATGTGCAAGAAAAGGTACCCAGGGTATGTCGTGCCGTAATTCTGTTGGAAAGCAGTTCTGTGTCTTGCTGGAAGGGGTGTCTCCTGTGCTGTGCTAGGAAGGCAGGAGTTGTGCTCAGAGCTTGTTTTTTTACAGTCTTCACACTGGCAAATTTTCTGTGGATCACAAACATAAGGGCAGAACAACACCATTAATGAGGGATTGCCATCTTCTGTGCAGTCTTCATGCTCCTGCTAGCTTGAATCACTTAAAATTATGCAAATAGGTTTTTAGAAATGCATTTTAATATTTGTGTGTGTGTGTGTGTGTGTGTGTGTGTGTGTGTGTATGTGCGTGTGTGCAGATATTCTTATCTTGCTGAAGACGTAATACTTTGGCAGTCAGCTCTGAAGTGCTTTGGAGTGCAGCCAAAATATTACTTTCTGAAATCTTTTTGAAGTTCTCCTTTTTTTGAACCGTGAAAATATTTCATTTTCTCCATCTCAGACTTTTTCTTTTTCTTAAAAGGATACTACCAGCCTTGTCATCTTTGCATTATATATCTCCAAGCGTGCTTTGTGAAGCACCCCCAGATGAAAAGAGGGATGGCATTCAACTGCATGTGTGCTTTGGCCTCCTATGGAGAGGCTGTGTCCAAGGAGTCCTTACGGGTAATTGGGCTCTCTGTGCATCGTTGCAAGATAATAAGAGAATAGCGGTTTAAATCAATTTGCAGGACCATAGCACCTTACGGATGGCCTTTTAATGAAGTTTATTAAATGTCAGTGACTTACCTGTATCTCCCAGTGACCACAGATCTAAGCATGTTCTGACACACCAGTCAAAATAAGTTCATGCAACAGATTCTTCTTTCTATCCTCCAATAATAGCATTCTTTTTTTCTCTTTTTTTTCCCCAGGAATATTGAGTTATAAATTAATGGAATCCAGAAATGTGCAAGGTTCTCAATTATGGAACAAAATATCTTATTTCAGGGAGAAGAAGATAACAGAATGCTGTATCTAGGCAAAAGGGGTAAGCACAAGTTCTGTTTTTTCCTTATTACCAATAGACTTCTGTGCTACTCCCAACAGTGCTTGCTATGCTCTTGCTAATTACATAAGATGCCTAATATTTTTGGACATTGAATACTTGGCTGATACATACATTTTTTAAAGTTCTTATGTGTAGACAAGGGGGAAGTCAGAATATTTCTGAGCTGATTAAATATTTCATTAAAATACTAAATATTCCTAATGTCTCTTATTTCAGATATGTTGCTAAAGTTGTAAGGACAAGGTTGTAAGGATGCATTCTAAGATTTTACAGAATTTTTTCTTTCTGTTTTCCCCTTTCTCTTCTCTAGTTGGATCCATGGCTGTCTTAACGAATGCAACACAGGAGATCATTTATCCCATTTTCAACCATAAGAAAAATGTTATTGAACTTTCTTGCTTTTCAGATTGCAGATGGGAAGTGTTTTTGCATGCCAGTGAGAAGCTCACTGAATTTTATTTTGAATGTGAGAAAAGAATGAGCTAGTGACACTAATTATTTGTCATTTGAAAATGATTCATTAGGGACTATTATATCACACTATATCTAACTGCATGAGATAAGTAATCACACCCTCACAAAATCGAATTATCACTTAAAATATTAGAACATTTTGGTGAGCTCACAAAGCAGTGAATTATTCCCCCCATCCCACCCCACACACACATGCCAGAGACCCAGCAGTCCCTGTAACTCTTTGCTCTGGCTCCCTGTGATCCCCAGCACCTTATGTTCCTTTTTGCAGAAAGTAGCTAATAAAACATCAGGGCCACATTGCATATGCATATAGTAAGGCCATAAAAAAGAAAATGTTCATGTCTACTTGCCTGTATGTCAGGAGCTATGGGAACAAGGCATCTTTCTCAGCCTTTGCCGCATATTTTATGACACTTATGTCTTGTACACTGTGGCTGAAAAAGTGATACAATGAAAAGCTACTACAGAATCTCTTTAGCAAACTGATGAAAACTGGTCTTATAATGAGGCAAAATATCAAAATTAGCACTGCCTAGCAAGCCAAATTGCCAGATTTCTTAGACGAACTATAACATAAGGAAAAAAAACATGGCTGTGTCTGATTAATAGTAGTGACAACAAAAGCCCCAAGCCCAAATAACACCATTTATACTGTCAAATTACTCCCAGATGAATAGCTTCTCTTTTGTCTAAATAGCGCACAGTCATAATAAATATCAAGAGATAATGGGTGCATCTAGATTTTCAACAAGACAGACTGCTTGACAGTGGTTTAGAACTGTTGGAACTGCAAGAAATATCCTACTGAACAGGAAAAAAAAATGAAAAAGCAAAGCTGCCTCTCTATTCTTCCGAATCTGACTGACAGTCCACCCCTATATGCATCACTAAGGACTACCACCTTGACAGTACTTTAAAGCTTTGTGGCACTTGTTGCGGTAGACTTCACTTGCAGTTGCTGAAAATACTGTTAAACTGTCTGGGCTGCAATTTTTCAACAATTTGACAATTCTCAAATTCTCCTTCAGTAACTTGAAAGCCTTGGTCTGATTTCAAGCTTTGGACACATGTATGTAATACCTAAGTAACTAAAAGCTGTGCTTTTATATATGAATTTATATATGATAATATTATGTCAAATGAAATAGGCTGACCAGTCCATGTACCCCAAATTAGTTTACAGTGTTTCTGTATCAATTTCATATCAGTTTCATGGATAAGAACTGTGTCCTCAATTCTTATAGGAGAATTATGAAATAAAATTATTTTGATTAATTTGACAAGAGCTTAGTAAAGACATCTTCATCTTTGTTCAAAGGACAACAGTAAAATATTGAGAATCTACTCACAATCTCAGCAGTCTATCCTCGCACTGGAAGAGAGAGATCGTGTAAAAAGCCGATAATTATTTGATGACATAATTAAGGCTTTGTCCTAGTGGATGTCTGAAAAGATATCAGAATTATAGTTGGATAAGCAGTCTTACTTTGAGCATGTCCTATTTCAGAATGGTAGATTTTAGGATAGATGATTGTGAGCTACATTAGTGTAGCTTTTAATGTTTAAGATCAAAATAGACAAATAATCATCTACAAGCTAGAAAGAGAGTATTGAGAATCACTCCCATTTCTGCTACGTCCTGTATTACAGGATCCTTCCCTTTGAGCAACAGATTGAAGCTGTCAGAAAGGTACCTAAACCCATTAAACGTTCAACATAGAGGTCAGCAATCTGATTAATATCCTAAGCTGCCATAAAATTCAGGATTAAAAACAAAGGACTGAAACAGGCTACTTCTTTTCTTTAAATGTCAAATGAGAATTTAGTGCTCAGCTTTAGGAAAATATTTGCAAATGTTGCTGTTAGTAGATGATGTGTCAGCCTCCTCACCTGCCAAATGGGGAGGACAGTGCTACATCCCACACAAACATGTTACATTAAAAAACAGACTAAATTCATGATTATTTTATACTCTGCAGAGTTCTAGGAGAGGAGTGTTGGAAGCTTTCCAAAAGCCAACCTTCAAAGAGCATAAGTGTCTTTTACCAGGTTGTATCATGGCACAAATCTTAGAGGCAGAAAGCACTTCTGGAGTAAGCGGTTTAAGTGTGAATATAGTATTTGTGTAAGATGTCACATGGTGAGTTTTAAAGATCTTCAGTGTACTTGCGAGATAGAAGGCAGATAAGCACGAGGTTGAACTCTGTCTTGAGAAACTGAAATGTGTGAGAAGCATGAGCAAGTGAGTTTCTTTGCATCTGACTCTTCATCTCTAATATCTGCCAATAAAAGTGCTGCTTACTGACACTTAAAAGGTGGACATGTACCTCTTTAAGACAAAGCGACTACTTTTTCTGCCTGGCTTGAGATGATTGCCAGTGATGAAGACTGAAGCACACTATCTTTATCAACTGGTATGGGCTTATTAGGCCCTCTGTCTCAGTGCAAACCTCTCTTCCCACACCACCAGGAAATTAACTTCACTGTGCTGTTTCTTCAGAGCAAATGTGCTCCTGAGGTGTTCTTTTTTCCCCCAGCATTAAGTGACATTTTCTAGGAAAAGTTTCAGTGAAAGTGTGACCTCTTTATGGCTTCTGCAGGGCTTCAGTCTCTGAATAAAGAAAATAAATCAAAGGTAACCTTATTTCCAAGGCATTTTTTCTTTGTTTGAACCTGTTTAAATGCATATCAGCCACTCATGACAGGTGAGTTGCCGGTAAGAGAGTTACCTCTTTGAAAGTGTTAGAAAAACCAGACTGACTGGATGATTAGTGTCAAACTTCAGCTCTCTACATCAGGTGTTCAACCTCAGTCAGGCAACCTGGAAAGCTTGTGTACAACATCTTTAGATGTAGCTGTTTTAGCAGAGAAGAAAATATTACCAAGGGCTTCAGAGAATCCTCACCCTTTTCTTCTTCCATGTGACAAGCTGTACATGCAGATAATGCAAGAAAAGCCTGTTCCTATTCAAGTGTCTGACAGCTGATGTGAGAGGTGTGGTTTACTTCAGTAAACACCTGATGGTCTACAGATGGCTTATTTTTTGCAGTATGCTAAATAATAATAATAAAAAGTTTTTCCTAAATAATACATATCCTGCTTCTTGCGTGGGCCTTTCCCAGCAGGGAGTGATGCAGGTTTCCTTGGAAGTATTGTACAGATGTGATGCTTTCAAACCAAGGCTGAAGAAGGAAAACACTTTTTGCCACTATATTCTGTTTTTCATAGTAGGAGCTGGACCATGATTCTTCTGTTCCGGTGGCTTCACATTAATAACCCTGGGGATTTTGGAGCAGCTTAACAAAATAGAGCGCAAACTCCCTCCAAAGCACAGAAGGAGAAATTCTTGGCACAACACTAAAAGCTTCTCATTCCTTCATATTCTGTTAGGAATTACTCTTAGGTTTTTCTGCACTCAACATAAAATATTGGGAGTATGATCTTCAAATATATTTTAAGTATTGGCTAATAAATTTGACGTCTGTGATGCTTACTTTGTAAGAATTAGCTCTTGTTCTTGCCAAGAGGTGGTCTTGTTGCCTGAACGGGGCTTCTTCTCTTTTGCATTTTGTTTTTTGTGTCTTTTCTAATATGATCCACAGTGGCAGCGTGTACAGAATCAAGGAAAATCCCCGACTGGCAAATGGTGTCTGAGCTTGGCCCATCAGGGAAAATACGGAGGAGTGCAATGAATGGACAGAGGGTAGCACTTCCTCTAGCCAAGCCAGTCAGAACTTTGGATTTGCATAATTTAATGTGAGTTAATAGGTGTCAGAAAGAAGCACCTCATGGGAGGGCAGTCATGCAGCAGATACCTCTTCTTTCCCTTTGTTTCCACAACTTGCGCCATTAGTAAAATATCCATGTTGGAGTTGCCACCCTTGCTCTTCTTTGCCATCGGGACTGAGAGCAGACCACGAGCTGGCTCACTTTCTCTCAGGGGCCAGCAGTGGTTTTGATTTCAATTTGTGTTTCAATTGCAGACCAGCTCCGAATACATCCTCTGAGACCCCTGGAACAAATGAACAAAACAGCCCGCCTGCCACAAACCACCACAGGATCTATCCCCTACAGAAGGGAGAGAAAAACAGTGAAATACACAGGGCTGAAGTGTCAGATTATCTGGAGGTGAAGCAAGTTCTGCTAGGGCTAGAGAAGATGCAGGTTGTCCCCACTGTACTGAATCTCAGATCAGAGTCCCTTAGGAGAGGATGATATCATCATGTCAATCAACTCCCTGTTCTTGCTTTTTTTTTTTCAAAGTTCTTTGCCCCAATCTGATCCAACCTTCACCTTGGTGGCACAGCTTGAGGCACCCGTGAAATTACCTGCCTAAGACGCCTCTGTTTGCCCCATCTGAGAGCACGAGCTCCTGTAGCCAGGCCTCAGGAGCTGTCTGTAGTGAAGAGCATTCTCAGGAGCGTGGTGGTGGCTCAGGAGTTGGATATGCCTGTGATAAGGTAACCAGCAAGTGTGTGGTACAAGACATGCAGCGTGCTGGCAAGTCCTGCAGCCCACGACTGGAAAGAGGGTGGACCTGGTGGCCTGAGTGCATTTGCCAATGGCTAGACAGTTACATAGTAGCCCTTGGGCCACCTCCTTGCCCTCATCCACTTCATGATTCTCTTGATATATGCTGACTCCCCAGATCTACTTAAGCAGAAGTTAAAGCCTCTAGGAAAGTCCAGAGTGCTGCCCAGGCCACAGGGCCTTGTGTCCTGTGTGCATTTCCTAACAGAGGTGTCCCTGTATTTTGTAAGATGGTGTTCCTAGTGCCACCTGCCATCTTTAGAACTGAGAAATCTTTGCACGGAAAATATTTTTCTTTTCTTTTCTTTTCTTTTCTTTTCTTTTCTTTTCTTTTCTTTTCTTTTCTTTTCTTTTCTTTTTTCTTTTCTCTTTTTTTTTTTTTCATTCAGGCTTTCTTCATTCTGTCTTTCTCTCAGTTATTTGTGACAGGAAGGTGAGAAGTGTGGGGAAGATGGAAGACACAGGGGCAATTCTCCTAGCAAGAGTTCTGGGGAATTGAAGTCAAAAGGTAAATATTGCTTGCTGCAATGGTTTTTGCCAGCTGTTGTTCACAATGCTCTGAATGGAGATGCTGAGACTGGCTGCACATGAGCCTCCCATACCGCTCAGCTCCAGAGGACGCTGCTCCCTTCTGCCCATGGTTCGTCTCAGAGGAGGAAAGCTGCATTTAAAATCTGCTGAGGCTGTCATCCCATAAAAAGGAACTGGAAGCTGTTCTGAAAGCATTGCAGCTGGCAAAACAGCACCCTGTTTACTGGGCTAGGGCTCCAAGTCTAGATCTTGCCAGGACCACTACATGTCCCTAGATCTACCAGCATATCTTTCCTCCTGTGGGTTAACTGTGCTGTGGAATGTAGCCTCGTTTGTGGATTGGCATGGCTTAGAGACAGTCCCAGCTAATGTCTGTTATAGCTTCTCTTCATGTGGTCATTTTAGTCCATGAACTTTTGCAGACTTTTGAAGCTTCCTGTAACACTGGTCATGAGATAGCTAGAAACAGGAAGGAAAGTCAGGAATTCAAAGTCTGCCCTAACCTATTGATGTAGATGGCATCTCTTTCACAGCTATGCCACAGGTATTATAAGGAAAGGCCAGAAGGAGCAAAATGTGGAGTGACATTGAGAAGAAGCTGAGAAAGTAAAAAGACCATGTTAAGTTCTGGTGTGTTTATATGCCCTTCTTTTATGTCTGTACACAAGCAGAGGGAAAGACAGGCTGAGACTTCAAAGGTGTCTAAAGCATTTCCATGTCCAGTTTCTACTTAAGTTAATTTTAAACTGGCACCCAGTTCCCTTATTCAGCTTTGAAATACCTCTGTGTGGAGGAAAGTCCTGAAGATGTAAAATGTGTCAACAGCAGAACAGAATTCTGGCGCTGGGCTGAGCTCGTCCCAGAGAACGTTACTTCATCCTGGCTTCCCTTTATAGCACCTCCTCTATGGACCTCTGCAAATCCAACTGTCAGAGACAGCAGAAGAAGGTAAAACTCTCTTATTCTGTATATTCTTATTCTATATTCTATATTCTGTATATTCAGGAAAGGAAATGGAGCTCAGAAGGAGAACCTCTCAGGATTGCTGGGGAATTAGGGCCTGTCATGCCCTTCCACTCTGCTGTTGTCCTACGGCTGGTAAAGGCACTGGACAAAAAGATAAGAATAACAAGTAGCAGCAGCAAATGCAGAGATAAACCAAAGATCCTTATGACTATAAAATGGAGCTTGGGGGTGGGAATTGAAGGGAACCTTTAGGTAACTCCAAAGGTAATAGCAGAGCTGTTAAACCAGCTCCTCAAGGAAAATGACACTGTTCATGGGCTTACTTATATCATCTGAGGATCCCAGCATTTAAAGTCCTCAGTTTCTCAATTAGCATTATGCAGATGTACTTGAAAAACCCGTCTTAGTTAATAATGTTACTAGTTATACTAGATATTATTTTTGAGCAGAAAAAAAAAACCTGCCAACATATTTGTCAAATTAAAATACACTTGAATGGGTTTTGCTTAAGTGTTTGAGCACCATGTGTACGAAACATCCCAGAAAAATACATCAGTTCTTGCCTACTTTCCTAGAAGACATCTATTTGTCAGTGAATTTTAAATCTAAAAGGAACGTTAAAAAAAAAAAAATGCTATGCTCTAAGTTGCTGAAGTTGTTGTTCTGATTGAGAGCTGTCACTCACAGAGGTGGTATTTACGTATCTTGCTTTGATGATACTGCAGTGTCTATTTTAGTGATCAACAAGAGCAGCTAAATAATGGAGCAACTTTTCAGCTTTGTCCACAATAGAAATCAGAGTAGCTGACAGGACTTTGCCAGAATGGAGGATCTAGATGAAAACTTTGGGGATACATTTCCTGCTGGTTAGTCAGTAGAGTCCCACTTGCCTTCCCTGTAATAAGAGAGAAAAGAGCTATTCTCTCTCTCGTTAAGGACAGTGAAGGATAGAGCTAGCCCTCTGCGCTCCCTCAGACCTGCTGGTGCTGGCAGCTTCGAGGGAGCAAACACGATGTTTCAGCCTCCGGTCATTTGACAGCATGTGCTGCTGGGCATTCAGAAAAGCGGCAGTTCATAACCTCACGGAACAGGAGAGTGATTCTTTCAGGACTGCTTAATCATAGTGCAGGAAACTAGTCCTACCTCAGCCATCATGGAGCCTGCTGGAAGGGAGCAGGGAAAAAAATTCTTGTTAAGATATTTACTTCATCTGAGGCCCTCCATGGCACTGAAATGTGGTGGTGCATTGCAAAGAAGCTCTGTGAAAAGAGGCGGCAGACCAGGGCCTTGTATGCCCCAAACCACTCCCACGGGCACAGCGTGTTTCCGACCAGGAGGGGTCAAAGATCTGTGCTCCTAATACAGACACAGAGCAGGACAAGGAGTCCTATATGGCATACTTTGGTGTGGGTTGGGGGATGGATCTCATGCCGCCTACATGCTGCATGGCGTGCAATAAATAAGTAGGTGGATTGAATGTCATACATATACACCACTCCTAAGCTCTTCTTATCTGACTGCACTGGTATCTGTGCCAGCTGCTTTTCCACCTACCCAAAGGCCTTGTGGTTATTGGAACCCACAGCTCACAACGATATTTTACTCCTGTAGAGATATACTGCTTACACCCACCTTTGAAGTGGAGTCTGTAACAGATGCTCTTTCTTGGTACCAGTGACCTGCTTTCTAAGGTAGGGAGCAGTCCTTTGTGTGATTTGCTGAGAACTGGAAGCTGAATTAAGCGAACACAAAGAATACCTTGCTTATTTTTTGAACTGGGTAAGCTTCACCTGTAGCACGGCAAATGGCAAATGGTCTCTTCTGCTCTCATTGCCCTGTTACCACCTCTGATTGGACGCTAGCAGGGTTTACCAAACTCGGGGCCCAGGTGCAGAAATGGGGCATGTGATCATGCTACTCTCTCGACTGCCTGACATTCCTTATCTGCCTTTTTTTTCTTTTGTCCTTGCTGAAAATCTTACGTTGATAAAAATAGACCCTGATATTCAATACAGAGTCTGCTTCTCCATCCAACTGATTTGCAGATGGGTGCATGCCAAGTCTAGTGACTCATTTATTTGGGGGAAAAAAAAAAGTAAGAAGAACCACTACAACAATGCAATCTGCAAAACCATGCTTTCCTCACTCCTGTGTAAGAAGCATTTTCAATGGATGCCCAGACCTTGGACAAAACAGCTACTAGCAACCTATTTATCTGTTCTTCCCTGAAGACTGACAGACAGCTGCAGGGCCCCATCTCCCATTTCCTTTTGGTTCTGGTAGTCACTCACTTTCAGCAAAGTGAATGTGACACACAAGCTGATCCAGAGTCCCAGCTTAGTGAGGAGAGCTTTGGTGGTAAGCATGGGCTGAGCTGACGGAAGTGCCAATATTCTGTCCAGGTATGAGGCATCCTTAGCATGAGCCCAGATACTAAAGCAGAAATATGCTAATCTGCTTTGCCACTCTCTGGTCCTGGATCACTGCATCCATTTACTCAGCTATTTTACACAGACTTTCTTGACAGCTTGCAAATATTATGATCATTTAATCTGACCTCCTGCATAGCAGAAGCCTAACAATTCTGCCCTGTGAATTCTTCACTGGTTTGAAGACTTAAAGGAAATTTTCTTAAATCGCTCAACCATCTGCTACAGTGCTCAGTTATCTTGGCAATTCAGAATTGCCTGCTTCTAATTTAAAGCTTTCAGCCTTATGCCTCTCTGATCTTGGATTTTGCATGCCTTTCTTGTGCTAGATTAAGAGAGATGCTGTTGCAGGCATATAGCTCTGTTGCCTTTCCAACTTTCACATTATCTGTCCTTGAGACTGGGGACAAAGGCCTTTAGAAAGACCCTACAGCAGTGAAGCAGCAGTCCTTCCCATCATCACACTAAAGCACATGAACTTCTCTGTATTTCTAGGGACAAATAAAGCAGCTTCAGCAGGCTGGCTTTCTACATATTTTCCTTTAGCACTTCCACCAACTGTTGTTTGCTCATATCTACTGGATTTTGTTTATACAGATTTTGCCCAATCTGCTCTTTCTGGTAATGTTCATATTGTTGTGTATTTATGTGAAGAAAAAAAAAATTGTACTGAAATATTTATGTGGTCTGAAATGACATAAACTGAGATGATCTTGATCCACACTGGAAGCTCAAGGCACAACAGTACGAAAACTGAAAGTGCCTCAAAAAAAAAAAAAAAGACTTGCAGGGCTTGTTAGGTTAGTCAGACTGTTTGGAAAGACAGGCATAAAATGATTAGTACTAACCTCCTATCTGAATATTGCAATCTGTAAATGAATTCTTTTCCACAGCATCTGTGTAGTTAGAAACTAGATAACAATTCTTGCAATATTTTTAGATGATTCTCATATGTTACCTTGCCTCTTACTCCCATGTCCCCTGTACTGGACTTAGCCTGGAAGTAGGTCTACTTCACAGAATTAGTATAACATGTTTTTGGGTAAGTGAAAAAGGATCAGGCTCATGACTTCATTTTGAAAAATCCTTAAAGAAAATAGAAACTGAAATCAAAATTCCAGTCCATAAAAATCACCTTATATTTTGAATTTTTAATGCAGCAGGGTATATATATAGTGCTTTTCATTTTGATAGGAGTTTATACAGTTGTTCTTCTTACAGGTAATGTTCTGTTTCTACAGTAAAAGTGTTCTGTCCTGCAGGAACAATTCTGGCATCGGATATATATAATATATATGTCTGTCAATATTGAATTAGGTTGTAAACTTTCCAGCATAGGTAGGATGAAAGCAAGATTAGGCATAAACCAGCACAACTGAGATGTGTAGCAGGGTCAGGATCAGACCCTATGGTCTGGGTCCTGCAAAAAGTAATTGCAAGATTGATGGTGGCTGTAATCTTGGGCTGGCGACTCTAGGGAGGAGTAACTCTGCTGTGTTACCCAGAGAATGTTTTAATGATCAAGGCCATTTGGTCGGCACAACCTTCACTAAGAAATAGCTCATCTAAATTTAATTCAACCTGCCTTGAAAACAAGCAAACAAAAACTCCTCCACAAGCAAAAGGACCAAACTTGCTAGCACTTACTGTGAAATGTAACAGCACTCTGTGAAAGTATTCCTGCCATACAGCAGCTACAGGTGGCCTAACTGCTCACATGTAGGCTCTTGCAAGATCAGATGCAAAACAAGGAGCCACTAGAAACAATCCTATTCCCAAGCAGAAAGAGGAGAGCTAGGTTTTGTATGTTTAGAGTCACTTGGGTTTGAAACCAGGGCACCAGAAGACATTTTCTTGTAACATATCCCACTTTGCTGAGGCACACGGCAATCCAGTGGTCCCTGAAAAGCCACAGTGTGAGGGAATCACAGAACTGAGCAGGAGTCAGGGGTCCCAGTGCTTTGCTCTAAGCAGAGACAGTTGAAGCACAAAATGCCTGGGATGGATCAGTGCCTATCACTAATAGCCTTAAAAAAGCATGAATGAGTTTCTAGAATGGGAGAAGTTGGCATCCCACAGAGTCAAAAATTCATGGAGTACTTCCAGTGAAGGGCTGGGGTTTCCCCAGTTCCTTGGAAAGCAAAATTTCCCAACATTTCCCGGTAAATTTTTTCTACAACTTGCCAACCTTGACACCTACCCATGGGACTCCTGATCCTTACCAGCAAACCAAAAAGCCATTTTTTGTTTTCTAAATAAAAATCTCTCCATCTCCTCACATACATGTCACAATCTAGCCAATACCTACCTCCATTAGAGCATACCACCATCCTGAACACGATGCTGAAAAGCCCTGGAACAACATATTACTAGACATGGGTGTTTTTTCACTTAGGAAGCAAAAATTAACAATCTTGGCATTCTATTTTTAAATAATAAATAGAAAATATTTATTTTACAGCATTTTCAAGATCATTTTGACAAAAAGGCAGTTTTCATCAAGCATTTGACAGACCAAAAGAAAGTACTTTTACAGGAAGCTTCATAGCTCATACAACTACATACACGAGGTGAGTTCTTGCTCTTTATATATATATATATATATTTATGTATGTGTATGTTTCCAGTTTTAACAATTACAAACTAAGAGTTAATATACTAAACCTCAAGAAAACTACTCATGATATAATTACATTGCAGTAATAAAGTCAGTGCTTAATATGTTCAAAACAGACAGCTATGAAAGCTACTGTACCTTGCCATATTGCCATCTCCCTGACTATATTAGACTCTTACGTTTCTTTTTCTTATCTACCTCATTTCTTCAAAGACTGTACTTCCTAGTATTAGCCCTGTGCTTTTCAGAAACAGCGTGAAGCATCTTATACTAAGATTATAAGAAGATAAAATTCATTGCTAATGTGGAGATCGGCAAAGAAAACATCGTATTTTATCATTGCTTCAATACATAATTAGCATTAAAAAAGAAACTAATAATAACAAAATCCCCAAAGCACCAAGAAGACAAAAATCAACCAACCAACCCCCAGGTGTTTTTAGTTCATTATAGAGCATCAATCTGCCGACAAAAACAAAAATATAACTTTGGGCAAAGTCAATTCATGCTTTCCACATTGGGATGATGATAACAATTGGCTACTAGTCGCATTGAAAGAAACAAACACCATGAAAAGAGCATCAAGAAGAGATTACATCTGATCTGGGACAGCAGCCAAATCTTCCGACACCTCTGCTATATATTAAAGTCATGAAATTTGGATCTTAGGAGAAAACATGATGACTGGCAACAGAACTTCTTAAAATACAAATGGAAAGAAAGAAGAAGAGTAGAAATATAATGAATTCAGAAAAACTCTAACAGAATTTACACAATGAGCATGGTTAAAATTCATTTTTTTGCAACTATTTTAACATGAAAAGATTCCTTTGGAAACAGTGCAAAATAAAGTGTAAAATTATGGGACAGATGCTCAGCTAAATTCAGCAGCACTATCAAAGTTCACAGCAGCTAAATTGCTGTCCTGAATATATGTCATATACACATATAAAGTAATATTAAATATAATTAAGTTCAAGCCACAGCAATTAGATCTGGACTTTGAATATGCCAGCAGGGAGTGTTGGATTAGGTTCGTATCCAGGAAACATGTGAAGATCAGAGGAGGAATGAATGACAGAACTACAACTGCCTGGAAGTGACTTTTAAGATAGCAAGTTTGTATATTTAATTGAAGAAGTGGAAGTGTGTAGAAAGAACACAAAACTAAACATAATAAACAGATTAAAAGAACAATTCAGAACAAAACATGGATATTTATGTACACATTAAGCACTGATGAAAATTCCTGCCTGGACATAATTTTATTTTTAATTATTAGAAGCAACTAAATAGTTTCAATACATTTTTCTGCCTCACCTGTATGGATTTATACTGGCAAGAACAAGATTTCTAAAACCGACTTCTTTTTTTGTTTTCTTTTTTTGTTTCTTAACCACACTTGCTGCAAACACTTAAAGTAACAATTTCTCAATGCACTAATTATTAGTACCATATATCTACTTCATAAAATATCTGCAAAGTAAAGCACCCTATTATAAGGGTAACAATTGTCTGAGCTTTCTATGAAAAAAGTGTGGTAGCACAGCATACCAATCTCCAAAGATCTATTGAATATTTGTAACAATGCAATATAAAACATGACTGAAACATAAAAATATTCATAGTATATTCATAAGACAATCTTCCAGTGGTAGTTATTAGACACTACAGTTCACACATACTGTACACACGCATACAGACACAAACGTTCGCTCACTCTCTTGCTTCTGGACGGACTCTGTAATCCCCAGCACGGAATCACCTTTACTTCAGAGCAGTAGTGGTTGCTCTAAGTATACACCTGCTTCCCAAAGTATTTGATTCAAAAGTAACACAAAGGAATGATGTAATCACTTGGCAAGTATATTATGAAAAGTTAGTCAATAAATATTGTTCTGCTACAGTGAATGTTGTGTAACAGTTTAGCCACATGGTTTACAATCTTATACAAAAGAGTGTTCTTTTAAGTCCTTATCACACCAAAAATACTACTGAAAGGAATTTCCCCAGTAACCTCTCAAGTCTCAA
Source organism: Nothocercus julius (assembly GCA_013398735.1). Lineage (NCBI taxonomy): Eukaryota > Metazoa > Chordata > Aves > Tinamiformes > Tinamidae > Nothocercus > Nothocercus julius. The sequence goes on along the minus strand of VZSV01000055.1, from coordinate 3,140,661 downwards.
CTTGATAATAATCCTGGCTTTCTTCACAGTCATCACAAAAGAAGACACTGCTCCACCACCACCACCAAAAGCAGTCTAATAAGAGGAACAAATCATTTAGACAAAAATCATTAAGAGCCATATGCTTTCATGTGCTCCTCTTCCCCCAAAATATTACACATTATTATACCAACTATAGAAACCAGAAAAAAGAAATCGTTTATGCATACATGTCTCATATACAAATAGCTCCGTTTCTCCTTGCCGCAGTCACCTTCCTAGTGCCTAGATTTGTTGCTTCTGTAGCAAACAGATTACAGTCACGAGATGATGCTAATGACTCCTCTGAGGTCACACTTCCCAGAGTCCTTTTCAAGCATTGCCAAGAGAGGGTGTGACTGTGACTTTTTTTTTTTTTCCTGTGTGTTTATTCATTTTTTGCTATAGAAATTGTCTACTGGGTTTGTGCTTTGTTACATTTTCCTACCGTCTTCTCAAAGTACAATATTTTTAACAGCTAGAGAATGTTGAGCCCTCAGAATGGATCTTTTTTATTTTATTTTATGTTCAGGATAAAGTTTTTGCCCTGTCATACGTCACTTCATTTTTTGCTTCCTCCCTCTCCCCCACCCTCGGGAGACTTTTTCCCCCAGGATGTCCCAAAGGGCAGGTGCTGAAGTCCTCCTTGTCCCATCTCAGCAGCATCCCTGCTCTACAGGGTGGACGAGCTTTGCTTGTAATCCCTCAGGATGACAGAGGCATAGGTCATGTCTGGCGGGGTGCAAAGCACCGATTCTGACACAGGGGAGCTGGGCACGGAGCTGCCCGAAGCCACTGAATCCCGGAAAGGGGAAGGGGGCGTCAGTGCCGGGGAGTCTTCCAAAGTCAGTTTGCTGGTTGCCGGCTCATCCTCCTCGTCCTCCTCATCCTCTGGGTTCTTCTCGTAGACGTAGCCCTGGATGAGCTTCAGCTTCTCACTCTCCACATCCTCAGCCAGGGGGGACGCAGGTTCCTGGTTGAAGGTGACGGCCTCTTGGATAGGAGGCGGTGGGGACTGCCCCTGGTATGGGGGCCGCACACCGTTGCCTGAGCCGGGTGAGGGGAGCGCACCATTGAAGTCAGGGATGCCGGGGGCAAACTTGTTGACCACTCCTTGCAGCTGCTCCATGAGGGAGCGCGGCTGCAGAGGCAGGTTCTTGGGGGACTGCTCGGGCAAGAAGAGGTGGGTCTCCTCCGCCGTGGCCGGCAGCGGCGGTGTCGTGGCCACCCGCCTGTGCACCACCATGGAGGGGCTGCCAGGCTGTGTGAAGCAAATGGGCTCACTCTCCTGTTCCTCCACCACGTTGTACAGAGTCTTACTGCTGATGTCAGAAAAAGTCAGGCTCTTGCCTTGGCCATGGAAGCTTTTAGTGAGGGGTTTGATCACTGCGGTCTGATTGCACCCTGCCTCCTGGCTCTTCACATGCACTGAGAGTCTGTGCCACATGTGTTGTCCCTTGGGAACTTCGCTTCCACCTGGTTCAGACCATGACACAGACTTTCCATTAGAACTATGAATAAAATAAAGATGGGTTTATTTGCATTTACATTACACACACATGGGAAATATAACAAACAAGCCTACAGAAATATTGGCTGCTTTGCTTCATTAACCATCTCCCCCTCCACCCTCAGTTCTTCATGTCTTCCCAGAAGGAAGCAGGGAGAAATACTGCAGAGGGAAGCAAGAATGTCTCTTAACAACAGCAGTTACAGCAATTTTCATGCTCCTGGTTGCCCACCCCGCAGCTGCTGCAGAAAGCCCTATGCATGGGCTTTCAAGGAAAGTTGGCTGTGTTTTGAGGACTCTCTTGGTTTGGTATCTAGGTTCATTCCCTTTACCTTGCAGGGGGAAGAAAAGAAAACAAGTCACAGGGAGAGCTTTAATTAAGCCTGATTTACAGTTTATAGGAAATATTTCCAAACTGTTGGAAGAAAAACAACCCACAGCGTTAGCTTTTGGCACTCCGGGTAGCAGGAGGAGCTGTTAATGACTCCCTCTTTCCTTTTCATTCTCTGGTCCCCGTTCATACTTTGAAATACATCAGCTACTACAGAAAAGAAGGAGGCCCAGGGCCTCCTTCAGGTAGAAGGCAAAGTACACTCAGCTCCTCTGGCTGCTCATTCAGTCTGTTGGCCACCTCTTGCTTTCACATGCACGACTAAGGCTACAGAGAGCACTCCTGGCCCCCTGAGCTTCTTTTGCTGTAGAGACTCCTTGCTGTGTAGCTAGGGCAGACCAAACGCAACTCTTCCTGAGTGACTGTTATTTACAAACAAGGAGAAAATGCTGGGACTTAACACAGTTGGTTTGTGTGGGTGGAGGAACAAGCGGCAACAGGATCATGGTGAGTCGAACCCTCCAACTCCTCATGTGGGTTAGCTCCCTTCAAAACATTGGGGTGTGTGGTTGAGTGAGAATCTGATGGTTAAGGCTGTATCTCAGGAGCTACAGTGTTTTGTTTTGTTTTGTTTTGTTTTTTACTTTCCCTTCACTTTTGCAGGGAACAGCGCATATTCCCCTCAAAGCAGGTAGAGAGCTTTATGGCAGGTAAGAGGACCAAACATTTGTTTAATTGCAGGCCAAGCCAGTAGACATCATTTGCAAATTATAACATTGATCACCTGGGTGGAAACCAAAGACCAGAGAGAAATTGTGAGATTATCTACACAAAGCAACCTTATCTCAGGATTTCATCCCAGCATCTCTGGGAAGTGGTCCACAAGAACAGGCCAATCTAAAGATTCATAACTCTCCAAAGCATGTACTTGGTAGGATCTGGAACTGTTTGAATTTAGAGCTTTCACCTAGGAGAGAAAAAAGTTCTTGCTGAAGAATGAAACCTGTATATAATATATTGATTAATGAAAAGATTAAAGTGAAAGCTTAGAAGCATTCCAAATTTGATCAGAATGAGCTGTGGTATGACTTTTTTTTGAGGTTTTATAAAGATAAGTAAATGAATAAATGAACCACTGGAAGTAAAAGATTTTTAAAGTCACATTTAACATACCAAGATTTACAAACTCTTCACACAGAAATGTGTTTTGTCTCCTTGCAGCTCAAAACAAGCCTCTACTTGTAGACATTAACATGTCAAGTGCTTTCACACTGTATTTTGCTGATGCTATAGCTTACAAATACTGCAAAAGGCTTTTCTGAAAAAAAAAAAAAAAAAAAGATGATTACCTGCTGTCTATTGTGCTAAGTCCACTTCAGCAGCACTTACTTCTTTGTATCTAGCTCTGGTGCATTATCTCACTTTTGAATGAGAAAAACCTCCTCACATCATCTGTTTAGTCCTTACCTCATTTTGTTTCCAAGATTTTGTATTTTGCATCAGAGGCAAACACTGCTATTCTAAGGAGCTGACTACCTCTTTCTTTGGATAAAACTTTCCTCTCTTCTGTTTGTTATCCTCTCCCTCACCCTGAAGTTCTTCTCTTCGAACTCCCTTCTTCCGTAGCACACTCCATCATGTGCTTAAGCGAGCCCAAGCCAGCAGCTGCACTCCATTCCAGGTACATTGAGACCACAATATCCAACCACAAGCAAACTGCTCATTCCAGATCCTCCTGTTCCTGATGTGCTTCAGGAAGAAAGTCGGTGCTGCCGGAGCGCCTCGCCCCTGCTTGCCAGGGTTTACTGCTCCTGGCGCCATTCACCGCGTGACAACTAGCTTGTGAGCCACAGTGCCTCTCCTGGGAGGCATGGTCACCATTTACTAAGTGAGCGTCACCTTCATTTGAAGGAAATATCAATGGGAAAAGTCAAAAAATCAGAATAATCAACCAGTCAAAATGGGAGGAAGAATGTTTTGTTCCACACAAAGGCAGGAGAGAGCATCAAAACAGATCGCAGTTGGGGTATTAAAATCATGATGCTCTCTTGCCTGACAGAGATGAGACTGACGGTGTTATATTGATTTTGCCAATAACAAGGTTATCCATTTCATGTCTACTGTGTATTTATTCATCTCCTCTAACTTCCTCTCTGTTTTTTTATGCAACTTTCTGCAGGATTTAGACTTCATGCTGACTGCTCCGAAATGATGCAAATTCTACTTCTGTGAAAAAGCAAACTAATGAAGAAGAGCAGGTGATCTGTGCTCGAAAGGGCAGTGTGACATTCCTCTGGCCGTGAGTATGACATTTAAAAGGACAGTCTTAATTTCGCCTGGGGAATCAAGTGAGGCAAAATGATTCCCTGAAACTTTTCACAAAAAAAGACATTACAGATCTTCCGTGATTTCACCCCAAGACTTCTTCCTTCCCTTGTTGTCTTTTGTCAAGAAGTGAATAAAAGTGTAGGATGCTGGTTTTATAACCAAATCCAGCTATCAGAAAGAAATGTCTCTTTTGCCTGGTCTATGATCCATCAATACAGACTGCAGCACAGGTCTCAGTGCAGAGAGCTCTGGTTTAATCCAGCTGTTCCACGACCAGCAGGATCCTTTTGTGGAGTTCACAAACTGACAGTGAAGACATTACTCTCCCTGATGGCCTTTCACCCCTGAATTATACTGCTGTAGCCCCACAGCGCTTGTCAGACAGATAGATCTGTCAAAGAAAACACAGGCATGCTTAGACAGGATTGAGCTCAGTGCCTTGCTATAAAAGTTTGGTAACAGCTCCTTCGAGTCACAAGGGAACTTAAGGTTTATAGCAAAATCTATCCAATGTAACTCCCGAAGTCTATCTTCTTCATATTCTTACACCTAGCCCAAATATTCAGATGTGTTCATGGGTATCCTATCAACATATAAAAGATGGACTTTCTTGTGTTTTATAGGTAATGACATACATTGAGGTTAGCTGAAGTTTCTCAGTTTTCACAGCTTCTTTTTCTAGGCTTTTCATATCTGGGAGGAATAAACAGCAGTATAGTTCTTCTGTGGGATTCTATTAGGTAGCTGAGTTCCCTGTGCAGGTCTCTCTGTCACTACTTTTCTTTGGTAATTAAAGGTGTTATCTTTAACACATGCATCAATCTTTACAACACATTCTCTGCATAAGATTGATGATAACAGACACTAAATAATCCAGTAAAGAACTTTAGGCCTTAACAGTTATTTGAAGAAAGACTTCAACTGAAGATGTGCATTGATGGTCTGGTCTAAGGTCATCAAGGTACTGCCCATGCAGCTCTGGTCCTGATTATTTCTCACCAGTGAAGCTGTGGCCTGAGACCCAGAATGTAGAGAATTAGGTGAGCTTTCAGTCCTGTGTGCCTGAACCCATGTCTCTTTTGCCTTGATTGTTTTACGCATAGCAATATGTAAATGACACCATATGAAATGGTTAAACAGTACAATACTTACAGGTGCTTAGATTAGGTTAACTTTAGAAAAGGATATATTGGGAAAACGGCTTGTCATGTAGGCAACAAGGTGCTTGTCCCTGTGGCACAACTGGAGAAGCCGTGAGGCAAAGTGCTTGACAAAGAGCTCTTCCAGTTTAAAAGGAAGGACAGTAGGGCAAAAGCAGCAGCCTGTCCAATAGCATAGAAATATCTCCCTGTACTGAGTGGGACCATCTTCTTCATGGCTATTTGGTGAGCTGCAGCCGGCACCTCTACCATTCAGTAACCAAGCAAGCTGCATGGGTTAGCATGTTACTGCAAGTGCAGTTATTTGAAGCGTTGGTTCCAGGGTTTTGTCTGCTTTTCTAACCCAGGTTCAACCTCCTTGTGGATCACCCAGGAGTGAGGGATCCGTTATCTACCACAGCCACATTAAAGTGTATGCTCAGGGTTTTGCCTGGTAAGCCACATTTACTATCACCTACAGGAAAAAAAAAAAAAAAATCACACACGATTTCAGTTTTAGTTCATTTACAACATAATCCTCTTCTCACTGATAAGAGGATGTCACAACTCTTCTCAGACTCCTGTTCTTGCTGTGGTACTGTATAATTAAAGTTTAACCTCCCATCAGAGTTTTTGAAAATTTAAATGACTGAACTAACTTCTCCTTACTCTTCCCTCCTTCCCTTCACTTGCACATGGGATATCTTGTTCTACATAAATTAGATGGCTACTTTAAATGTATCATGGCAACTGTTATGCTAAGAGTAGGTAGGCACACAATACAGGAAAATATAAGATGGTATCACAGAGGCACAGCCTGAAGTTATTAGGGATGGTGGGAGAGAGTACAAGCCAAGAACTGCCTGTTCTCACCCTTTGCCTTGCCAAGGGCTTACTCAAATATACCTTCTTACCGAATTATTTCCTTCATTAGTTATTATACAGCAAAAGTGTAACATTACTTTGATCTCAGATACACACAGGCTTTGTAATATGCATGATCCTATTCATTATGCACTGTTTGTTTCTTTCTTCTTTTTTAAATTGAAATAGCAATAGCAAAGTGGGTGCAGTAGCTATGTCTGAGGGTCACTGTGACTTGCTCCTGCTTCGCAGGAGCCCCAAGGCCTGGGCCAGAAACCCTAGGCTGGATCCCAGAGCTCCCCTGGCCTCCCTGCCCCGGTAGCTATTCGGGGGAAGCGGAGCCAGGGCTGGTGGCAGAGGCTTCGTACCGACACTGACATGGAGCTGGTCTGCTACCAGGCTTGTGCATGGTCCCAAGAGCAGGAGAGCACTTCCACGGCCAGCAGTTCAGGTATAGGCAACTGTCCTGAAATAACCTGACTTACCTGTGAGCAAAACAATTATGTATAATGCCTACATAATGCCTTTTATATCACTGAATGCATTGCTTCAACGTACTTTAAGTGCGACAACTTTAGTATGTATCACAGATCACACTTACCTAGTTCAGCAAAGGTATGGGAATATTACACCTGTTAAGTGTATAAATGGCTGAATACTAATAATTACAGGCATACATTTAACATGACATTAGTAATGTCTTGTTTGGACAAAGTGACTTACTTTAATAGATAATACAAAGTTCAGGATAATTAAGTTTTGTGTTTTTTTTTTTTTTTTTTTTTTCTTTCCTGAATACTAGGCAAATTCTGCCGGTGTTCAAGAAATTAAGATGAGAAACCTGTGAATTAAATTGAAATTAAAACAATGGTTTTACTAGGGAAAAAAATGAATCTGTTTATTTTGTTGTTAATGATAAGTAACAACTGGAAAATCTTCACAATGAGAATATCTTACTGGCTCATCCTTGTATTTTTTTAAAGATTATAAAGTTAGTGCACAGAAAAAATGCAGTGCAGATCATTATAGATACTTTGATGTCAATGGAGAAGCCAATCTGTATTATCTGGAGATGTGCCTCATGCTGCACATTCCAATAAAGGGGTATGACAGTGCAGTCAATGACAATACCTGAACTGAAACATTTTTTCAGACAGGCTTGAAAATGAATATTGTCAGTACAACTTGAATATTGCAATGTGTTGAGCAAAGGAATCTGGAAAGCTTAGGAACATGGGAAGAAAATGATAGCACAAAATTAATTTAGGAATAGTTCAGGTAGATGTAACTAAGGTAAAATAATATGTAACACTGGAAAACTGCAAAGATTTGCAAAATGCAGCAAAATATTTCATCAGGAGCAATACTGTTGGAAAAGCTCTAGAGCTGCTGTAGAATAAGAAACACTAATTAATGCATTTTTAATATGATAAAGCACAAAAATACCCCATGGATTTTGTATTCTGTACTCAAAAGCACCATGCCATGGCACACGTATTAGGATCTTTTTCCTGTAAATGTATTTTAGTGGTAATTCAGATAATGAGAAATTAGTTCCTGCTTTCTGTAATCCCTTTATGATTTTGATGCAAAAGTGTTTGGAACACCATATTACCAGAAAGAGGTTGACAAACTGGAAGTTGTATAAAGAACAGCAACAAAAAAAAAAAATCAGAGGACAAAGAAGAGAGTATAGGAGGGGAAGGTAAAATAGCAAAATTAATTTGATGGAACTTCACAGGAAAAAAAAAAAAATCGAACTTCTGAAAAGCAGTAATACCAAGAATGGCAGGTATTTCATACTGTGTACAAATGCACAACTGAAAGCCCTAGGTGAAATTACAAAAGGGAAAAAAATTTATTGAAAATCCAGAATGTATTCTAGCTGTATTGACTGTTCCTTAAGGAGCCTTCGGGTAAAAGCCTGTTGCTCTGGACACTAGTTCAAAAAAAAGTGCAGCACATGCACTTTATAGAGAGAGCAATCAGTGAGGTCTTTCTCCCGCTTTAGCTTCTCAGATACTTGAGAATGATTCTCTCAGTTTAAGCAGCACTCAGAGAGCCATCAGACTTGCCCTAACATGCTGCCAGTGCTCATGCCTGCCTTTTGAAAGCCAACTTCACTCTGTTGCTGCAAGAAGCTTAGCCACGAAGCACCTCACTTGCAATATATAACTCTTCCTAGCATGCTATAATAGCTTATTCAGCCAGTAAGGGTAGTGGGTTTTATAGGTGTACCTTGAAGTTTCCATGATGGTGATTGGACAAATTTGGAAGAAAAGAGCCCTGAAACTCAAACATGATATTTTTGAGTTTCTTTATGTGATTATCAGTTTTCATTATTCCATTTTCATTGTTCTGCATTACCTGATTTCTCCAGGAAGATATGAGGAATGGAGATCGCTCTTAGAAGAAAAAACATTCCTACGGTGCACAGCAAAACACAAAAGTGTTTCATGTTCGTACATCTATTTTTTTTTATAACTGGAAAGCAAGGTACACTGTAACACCAGTAGTGATTTTTGGCATGTTGGGATAGCCAAGTAGGGCTTCCCGGAGAACACCCAGTCTTGTTAGTTGCTGTGATCCTGATGACCTGGGCTATGAGGCCATGTGGTGGTGATGGGCATCCAGGGGCATGACAGACACATGCCCTGCACTGCTCATCCTAGGCTGGCAGCCCCAGAAAGCTTATGGCATGAGGTTGCTGATGGAGGATGTGCCTGTCTCCTGGCTGCAGTGTGGCCCTGATGGTCCATGGAAAGCACAAACCCTAGCAGAACAGAGAGGGCAGAGGAGGGAGCAATATGCCAAAATAGCAAGTTTCATGCTCAGCAAGTCTGAATTAACAGGTCTGGGAAAACTCAGCTGCTTTTCAAAGCCTTTCTTATCTGTTCATCTACCACAAGCATTCAAAACCACATCCATTGGGTTGAGACCCACTAGAAGTGTTTCTCAGGAATTCTTATGGATGAGGATTTTTTTTCTTCCAAATTTAAAAAAAAAAAATCCCAAGTGTGGTCATGCAAAGAACAGGAATTTCTGCCTTCCCTTTGCTTAGGATTTCTACAGTTTATCTCCATGCTTTCTGAATAGCATCTGTTGTTGAATTCTCTTTTCTTTGCCTCCTAATGGCATGTCTGTGTTGGACTTCCACTTCACAATCCATCTTTCTGGACAAACAATTGGCAGGGCAGCCTGTGCCCTGGGAAACCGTAGCGCTTGTTCCATATCAGAAAAGAAGGGCACATTGTTGTTGCACTGGAAGTTAATAACAAAACATTTGTCCTGCTCTTTATATTGGCTTTGTATACTTGACTTTCTTAGGAGCAAATACAGCAAACACAACATCGCTACTGCCTTAAATATATATATTTCTTCTAATCTGCAAAACAGAAGGCAGATTGAATTAACATTATTGCTGTCAGTCTGCAAATAGCATTGGCTGTCAAAGGCATATCTAGGGCGAGAACGCGTTGCTGATTAGAGGGACTAAACAGCTGCTCCAGCTGTACAAACATGATATTGCTCAAAATGCTGTGTAAGTATATCAGAGGCAGGTTTCTACCTAGTCACTGCATAACCTTCCCCAGGGCAGGGAGAGGGTTGCTTCGCATCTGTAATTTCTCTGATGGAAAAGAGCATAAATCTGTCCTGGAGGAGATGAGGAGAAGTCTTTTCATTTTTGCAACACCTAGTGTGTTTTCTCTGCTGGGCTTGTGTTTGCTAAGGGTGGGCAATTGTCATGCTTTTTTTCTGAGCAGTTGAATTTTGCTATGGTTCACCAAGTGGGGAATATTTCAGATTTTGACTGTCTTGTATATACAAGCATATATTAGCAAAAATTTATGTGCTATACTTAAAGATTTTTTAGAGCAACTGTTTTTCCCTAGGTCAGATTCTGCAGTTTTCATTTACATGTGCCTGTTTGTGATTTCCCTGTCCTGTGAATCCCACCTAAGCAGTGTTTTCTGTGTTCCCTCTGCTGGCTCTGCAGCAGTTCACTAACAAGAGCAGTCAGCAAGAGCTGCGCACAGCAAAAGTGTCTTGCCATGGGACAGACACTAGATTGTTGCTTATAGCACTCTGGATAATATCATCTCCATGCAAAACTGTAAAAAAAAAGAAAAAAAAAAAGGTGGATAAAAGGAAAAAGAGGATAAAATCAGTACAAAAAGGATGTATTTTCAAAGTTGTAGGCATTTCCAAATGAAAGCAAAGGCTTTAAAAAAAAAAATTAAAGCTGCAAAAAAATTGTCCAGTATCCTCTTCATCAGATCTGGACAATCAAATTAAGGCATTGTGTGAAACAGGGAACATAAGCAAATTTCCCATCTTTAATGGCATGCACCACATTTGTCCCATCATTAGACATTATAAACCAATCAGAAAGAGAAAGCAAGGGGTAAAACCACTCTTTGTCATGCAGCTTCTCTTACACATTCACTGCAGTGTGGGATTTTTCAAAGCTGCACATGTGCCGACGGACACTGGCTGGTGGGCGAGAACTCTGGCTGCCTCTTCCTGAAGATGGAAAAGAAAAAGACACCCATGAGTGGTTATACACATGTGCACACATGGTGGCTAGACCACTCAGCAGGGTGCCTGTCTCTCGACTCCTTCTAAATGTTGTTGTGGCCTTCCCCATCTTTCCTCCTCTTGGTCATTGTGTCAGTCACCTCAGCTTTCATAGCGGTTCCCATATGCCCAACATGGTATTGGTTAAAATAGTTTCTCATGGGTTTCTCCCTGCTCTCGCTGCTGAACCCTGATGGACTCCTGTGCCAGATGGCAAGGGCTGCAGTGCATTCAGCTTTCAGTGGGAATTCTCCCCTGGTGTTCTCTGCGCAGGGTGAAATGATGAAAAAGGAGCGTCTGTCTTTCTCATCTAACAACATTACTGCAAGGTTTGTTGGTGGAGTTTTTAGTATATGCTCAATTCCTGCTTTTTATCTGTGACTCTCGTTTGCTTATTCTGCTTTTCTAAATGTTTCCTTTAATGCAGGATGTAGCTGAATAGTCATTAGCTTTCATTATACGTGATTCCACTACATGTGTCTCTCTCTTCTCATTGATACATTGGCCTTACTGAGAGACACAAATTGAAGGGTCTCCTAGACATTCTTATCTGCAATTTGGTAATTCCGAAAGGGATTTCAGATTGCAGTTTTCAGCCGTTAATATAAGACAATTTCTAGTTTATTCTCTATCTTAACCTTGGAAATGGATGTAAGCTGTCATTTGCCTTTTCCAGTATCAGTATAAATATACACACATATGCATGTGCTTTGACAAAAATCTCAGGTATTTTTGCACATGGAATGTATCAATGAATTTCTGAAAAAAAAAAGAAAAAAAAAAGTTGTCACTGTATTGCAAATAGAATGCAAATCAAAATTCAGCATTTCTCCCAATCAAACACTCATAAACCATGCTGCCAGACTTCTGTTTACCTCAAAACAACAGACTAATGGATGGTATGTACATGTACTACACACTAAGTAAAACTGCTAACGAGCCCAAAAAAGCCATTCTTCTCACCACATAGTAATGAACAGTACAGAGTGATGTACACAGAAATACATGCATACCCATTTCAGAGATGCAAATTGAAGTGGGAGCTTCCTTGTGAACTATTATAAATAAAACACAAATAAGACACTACTGAGCAATTTTGTAAACCTACCCCCTTTGAGGTCTCTAAAATAATTCAGTTCCTTACCAGGAGTAGTGAGATACTTAAGATTTGATGATTTAAAGGCAATCATAATTAGGAACTTAGCTACCTGACTGCTATTTGATGATTTAAAGGCAATCATAATTAGGAACTTAGCTACCTTGACTGCTATTAAACTTGTAGAGATTATAGAGCTTTCGATTAAACAAAACACCCAGCATTTTTATAGATCTTCCGTTTTCTTTATTTACTGACAGAACAAGAATTTTTACTTTTTGTGAAATTGTGAGTCATGTGTTATTCCTGCTTGTTAAAAAATCAGAAAAGAGTAGTTTATTCAGTCACAGGAGCTAATGTCACAAACAAGTAGCAACTTGCAGTCAGTTAATTGGAGAGAAAAATCCAGCCCTAAATGTATTTCATACAGGCGTGAAAGGTGTATTTACAACCAAAGGCACACAGCTCCAGAGAGCCTTTTCCAGGGACAATGAAAAAGGTAGAAAACTTTAATTTCAGAGCACCGCCTGGATCCCTGATCCTGATGAGTTTCTACCACCTTTACTAGAAGTGCCTTTGCTACTATAGTTTGCCATCACTTTTAGCTTCTTTAAATGCATCCTGTGCTTCCTTCACGGTCTTTCTTCTTATTCAGATATATCCCCACAGTGAGCTAACAACATTTTGCTCTCCGGTCTCTGGGCATGTACAGTTCTTATTATGCATTCCTCCAACATGAAAGGAGGAAATAAGTTGCCTCCTAGACACCCCAGAAAAACACATTTGTGTGTTCACAAACCAGCGAACACTTTTCTCACTGTGGACGCAGCTGCTCTCCTCAGCCAAAATCAAATATCGCAATTACAGGTACATTCCATTACCCCCTAGATGCCCCGTCAGGGTTGCATCCTGTCATTAAAAAGCTCCACCAAATCAGTGCCTTGTCTCTTAGCCAGCGTCAAGAGGGATCCCCGTATGGTGGTACACCCAGCAGCATATACACTGCTGAAATCAGCTCTACATCCCAGGGCTCAGGCTTCAGCAGAATTTGGATTTTGTATTTACAGGGAAATTTGGATACATATACTGATACAGAAAATACAGTATGTGTGTTGATTATATCTTAGCAGATTATTTTCCAATTATTAAATCATTGCATATATAATAATGCATATATAATAATAAAAACTTTTGCCATGTTAAATTTGAAACATTCTTCTAGGCTTGCTTTTTGCTAATGTGTGGTAATACTACAGAATTCTGATCCAGGATTGGTGCTTGGATCTCTGGACCTCTCTATTTTAATTATGATAATATTTTCTCTCTTCCTCCCAGTCTTGCAGGCAGTGATGGCACTTCACATATATTTTTTCCTCGTTACCAGAAAATTAATCTACCCATCCTTACAAAATAATCATTAAAAGGCCATTTTTGGAGCAGTCTTCTCAAAGATATGGATAATTCCTGCTGAGTCAATGACACTTATTTGTGTCTTGAGCCCAGGCAAATGGACTTTCTGTGCATTTGAATGAGGACCAGGCATACCGTAACGAATGCTTTTTAATGAACCCCAGGGTGCAGTAACACAGCCTCTGTCAGGGAAACCACTGTGGCAGTGCAGAGGGTCCCTGAAGGATGTTGATTAATTGCTTAACTTTATGTTATTTGAAGCAGAAAAAAAGTGTTCCTAGCCAGTTGGTCAGAATTCAGACAAGGTAACAGGCCTGATGAAGTCTGCAGCAAAGAATATAAAGGGTCTGAGGGAAGACTCACTCTTGCCACTGTAGGAAAGTATAAATTGCTATCTGTAATGTTTTATGTCTGAGCAGCTATGAAACCAGAGACATTCACCTACTGCTGCTCTGGAATTATTCTCTCTGCTCATCCAGACTCCCCAAACAGACACAAATAGAATGAATCTGTCTGGCATCCAAAATAACTGAAATGCAGGGCGCTGTGTTACCTATCATCTGAGCCCACAGCCAGAGAACCTCCTCACTGGATGCTGCCCATCTGAGAAATTTCCACTTTCCTCATAGTCAAAAACATACAGAAAAGCATGCCCTCATTTTTCGTGCAATTGAGTTTGAGACCACTGAGCATCAATGACATCAGGAAGATAGCAAAGCGAGAAGGGATTTCAAGAGAAGCAGTGATAACATAATGCTGATAACTTACAGTGGAATGATAGCTCTGAGTCATTCCCTAGGATTTAATAACTTTTATATAACCCTTAGATTTAATGTGGCAGGGGAGAAGCTTTGTGCCACCTTACCCTCTGCAGGACCTTACCATTCCCCACACTTACTTCATATACCAGCATTCAAAGCAACAGCCCTCTCCACTCCCATAAGATGAGTTAGCAAAAATATGAGCTTTCTGGTCCACTTTTCATTTCTTTAGCACTCTAGCAGTCTACAAGGTGACGGGGGAGGTGAGCATTCATTGCATGTCACAGAATCAGATGGGTGATGTACTCGACTAAATACTCACCCCAAGTCCTCTCTAAACCTTGCATCTTCCCAAGCATCATTTTTTGATGTTTATGCCCTTGAAAGTTGAGGCTTTATGTATGGTTGTCATGGCCAGATTAGAAGATATAAGCATAAAAAGAAGCAAGCCCATGCCCTCCTCCTGCAAGATTTGGGACTGAATTTCAATACCTTTTGTGCAGAGCCAAGATCTGACAGAAGATCTCTGCAATATATTTCATTAAGCTGACTGGTAAAGCTGGGAACACAGACAAGTTTTCAGTGCAAAAATCCATTTTAAAACACAAGCCATTAGTTCTGAGCTAAGGGAAGGCTGGAATAATTGCTCAATGTTTTAACATAATTATGCTAATCAAGTAATCAAGTAGGCTAATCAATTAGGCACTGTTTTTTTATTTTTTTAATTTTTATTTCTTTTTTGAGAAAAAAGAATGACAAACAACTGTGGAGCAAAGGGAGCTGAGAGTGGGAGGGAGGTTCTAGGGTCGTTTGTCAAACACAGCATCCCTGCCCATCCGTGGCTGCTCCTGCATGGCCCTGGGTGCCTACACAAGTGCAGGTGCAACTGCCCAGTGAACCGGCAGGGAGTGACAGGGGTCACTAATCTGGGTCAAAAGAGAAGGGAAGGGAAGGGAAGGGAANCAGGGGTCACTAATCTGGGTCAAAAGGGAAGGGAAGGGAAGGGAAGGGAAGGGAAGGGAAGGGAAAGGAATAAGGAATAAGGAATAAGGAATAAGGAATAAGGAAAAGGGAAAGAAGGTTAGTTTTAACTGGGACCACCTGCCTGCTCTTAGATGTGCAAGGCCACCTAGCCACTTTTCCCTGCACAACATAGGGTGAGGAAAGCTTTGGATGACGTTTCTGGCTTACAGCAGCTTAAAACATTTGCAGGCTTGCAGGCTATGATAGCTCAGATCAGCTGCATTCAAATCTCTCAGCTATCCAGGATAGTGGGGGAGAGGTAGCTGAGATAACCTGGATAAACTTAACAATTAAGAAACGTAAAAAATGCATATAACTTGGGTTTTGGATAACATGAGAAAGTGAAGTAGTGAAGACCTCTGAGATGGCACAGAGGCCCCCGGCTCGCACAGCACACACCTTCTCAAGAAGAGCTCCTTCTCAGTCCTCAGTCTACTCCGAAGACATAAAAAATAAAAAATATAATCTGCTCTGGGGGCTTGCTCAGACCCTGGGATTTGCTTTTTTGTTTGTGTGTATTTTGCTGCTGGGTTTCTGTCTGGTTTATTGGTTTGGCGTTTTTTTGGATGCAGAAAAATGGGCAATGTGAAGAGTCGTAAGTTCAGTAAGTCCCATTTTCCAAACATTCAGCTGAAACAGGCTGAATTGAACCACCTGAAATGATCTAGGCTCTGCCATGGAAAGAAAGAGAAGAGACTGTCAGAACGGTCAGAAGGGAATGTAAAGAAAAAATATTTGCTATGGACAGAGATAGAAAGACTCACAGGAGCTTTAAGTAAGAAAATATAGAGCATCTAAAGTTCCAAACTTGAACCCACTAAGGATTATGAAAGATTAATAGTTTGCAAACTCAGTGCAATGTAGAGAGAAGGCAGTCTTACTAGCTAGAAGGTGGACGGGCTTGTGAGTCTCTGGGGATATAGAGGACTGACTGGAGTAAAGGGGAAAAAAAAACCAACAGATTTTCTGTTCTACTAATGAAGAGTTTCTAGAATCTGATCATGATTTTGTGTTTGTTTTTTAGAGTTTAGGATCAGCTCTGGCTTACAGTGTTGCAACATGGCAGAGCAAACCCAATGGTTTCCTGATGGAAGGGACAACTCTCAGTCCTGTCTTCAAGACCAGGGGGACAAGAGCAGCTTCTGTGGTGCTGGCATTAGTGTATGTCTGCTCTTCAGGAGATTTGGTTCAAGAGCAAGCAAGCAGTGATTCACTTTTTTTTTTCCTGTAATTTTATTTTACAAAGTTGAAGGAAGCCACATCCTGCATGCCAAAAAAACCCAAAAAAACATAAAATTAAGAGAGAGTACTGAAACTAGTATACTAGAAATGCTATGTTGTTTATAATGCAGTAATAAGAAACCTAGAATTTTTAGTTTTCAGGTGGGCTTTAAAGTGACAAATTGTGTGATTACTTCTAGACTGCACAGTTGTTTGCTGCTTGCAATGATAATGTCTTTTAACCTATGCTTGTCAAGTGTGGGAGGCTGAATGCCAGAGCACACATATGCTTTGAAAAATTAGCCAACTTGTATTTCAAAATTAAGTATTCTTTGAAAATTTTAAAGTAGAGACAGCTGTTCTGCTGATACAATATACTTCTCTTTCCTCTTCAGCCCACACTTAGAGTCCTTTGACAAAGTAGAGAAAATAACCACTTTTTTTCTGTTGGCCATAATTGTTAGTGGTTCTTTGACACTGGATGTGTTCTATGTGGATGTTAAATTTGCCATAAAATCCATAAGAATTCTGGAAGCTATTTTCCCGTTTTCAAAAATACTCCTTGATCTGGTAGTACAGATAGTGGGCTTGTTTCAAAATGTTCCCAGGATAGGGAAGAGCCTTGCAGAACACCACCAGATTATACTTAAAATACAAATATACTTAATAATATAAGTAACTATGAGCCATGGTGAGAGCAGGCATCATCTTCAGTAATTTGTTTTGAAACATTACCAGTCAACACACCAATGTGTGGGCCTCCTCACGGAGCAAACACAGCGTATGTGCTAATGTCACCCACCAAGGGCTTACAGGTACTGTGAGATGTAGAGCAATGCAGCACTGAGGCTAACACTATGTCATCAGGATAAAATCCTGCTCAGAAGATTAAATTCCCACAGTATGGAAAACCATATGTATCTGACCAGGGAACTCTACAATCCGTTAAGAGAGGTTGACTATCCTCTCTCACCAGGAGTGCAATTTTCCTGTGAATTACAAAGGTTTGCCAAAATACAGGCTCCCTCTCGGCATGTTTCTGCAGCATCTACAGTTTTGCTTGCACTGCTTTTTTTATGTGGGACCAAAAGGGATCTCTCACTGTAGGCAGGTCTGAGCTCCACAAATGAGCCAGACTTAGCCTTTTCACAGCAGCAAAAGAGATGAAGTCAGAGTGCTGTCCTGCCCTTGGACTCTTATGTGCTCCTGTCTCCCGGAGCATGAAAAAGGATTAAGTAAATAAGCAGTAGTGCTGCCTTTCATGTTAGTAACTCTACACTGAATTGCTGGGATGATTTACGAATTTTTTTAAACTGATATTATTTATAGGAAAAAAAAGGGCTAACATTATATATACACATATATGAATAGTTCTTTATTGTTTTATAGCCTTATCCTCATCTAGAGAATATAATAGAACCAAATGTTGTCCCTCAGTACTTGGTTTTATGTTTATCTCTAAATTAGCTCAAGATTTATGAAATCGCAACGTAACTCAGAGATCCCCATAGAATGTCCTGTGTGTTTATTCTAGCAAGTATTTGTACATGATTTATCATGTGTTCATGAAATGTCACAGTTCTACTTGCTTTTGCTAAAAGGAGGTGAATAACTGAAACACAGTGCTGAAACATCACACCTCGGAGGACAGAAAGGAAGTAAATGCAGTCTTGACTCCAAAATCTTATAGTAGCTTCTATCGGACTTTGCATTTTAATTCTTTATCCTGTTTCCACTTTAAACACTGAATTAAAAAATGTCTGATATGTATGTTTTTAAATGATATTTCAGACCCTCCACCCCAAGTTATATTATTTATGTGCTTAGGGGAGTTGGAGTCTGATTTCCAGGTGTAAAATAGAGAAAAATCCAGGCACTTAGATACTGATCAGGAGGCAACCTTCAACACATTCTATTTATCTGACATTCTTAACAGGAAAAATTCCTCTCTTGTTTTTATCACAGAGAGACTTCTAACCAAAACAACACAAGATTATGGCACTAGGCAGATAACCATCATCTGCTTATACCTACATGTGAAGTCAACTCTTTGTATCACACACCATTGAGTTGGTGTATTTTATAGCATCCTAACTGGATTGTTATGAGTGCTTTTCGGAATAAAAATGCAATAAATAATAAATACAAATAAAGAAAAACAAGGAAATGTAATAAGTGATCCAGTCAAGCAAAAAATTAAATTACAACGGGTATTCTTATTCCTGTGTTTTATGCCAGGAAAGATGCTAACCCTCTTCAGGTTTTCAGCAGTCCTGTTTTTGTTTCCTTTAAGTTAGGAAGTGATACATAATTGTAAAGCTCAGCTTTGATATGATTATCTATCTATGCATCCCTGTGTTTAACTACTGAGATTTGTTATGCAAAGTTGCTTCTGAGAAATGGAGGAAATTGTATAAAATCTTACACACAAGCTCTTTCATCCAAATAAAAAACAGTTCTGACAAGTGACAAAGAAGTTGGTTGGGAGCCAGGGATACAGGTACCATGTTCTATAAACTAATTCAGAATTATCTAGGTTGTGTTTGAGATGATTTTGTACCCACTGCTCGTACTGGGAGTCTACTGCAAAACCTCATTGCCTTTCTAATTTCTTTTTCTTTAATGTGGTCTTTGTCAGCCTCTGTTTGCCCACAGAGGGAAACCCAGAGGAACAACACTAAATGCTCAGACCCCTTGTGCCACTTGTAAGCTTCTACTCAATGGCAGTAACCCCGATGACATTGGATATCTGACCCTGCTTTCCTTCTTCTCAGCTTGTCTTGGGAGCGACATGTACTTTGTTGTGCATGTCCTGGCACTCCCTTTAGCCAGGATGATTTCTAAGGAAGCCTTATAGTTACTTAGACAGCCTTGCTCTTTATTTCCCATTAGAAAGAAAAAATAAATTCTCCACATTGCTTATATTACATATCTACTGCACATATTTTGCACATGTATGCACAGACACACAATTTGATATATAATTTGTTACATAAGAACTAGTTTGATCAATGCTTATTTCACTTTATCTCACATATCCTTTGCACACTGGCTTCAGATATTTACCATGCCTTTTTCTTTTTTTTAAAATAAATATGATTTTTAGCATTTATTTAAATATCTAAAAAAAGTAAGTGTGGGAATAGCATAAGAAATATTTCGGTGTTTATCACCTATGGATGCCTGAGACAGAACTTCATTAAATTTATTAAAGCAAATGCAAATTAAAGGCTACAGAGGACAATAATAGATATAATTACATAGCCCAGATTTAATGAACAAAGCTTCAACAGGACTAGAGGACATTGTTCTTGGATTATTAAGATTCAGACTCCCTTATTCGGTGTTTCTTTCCACATTTTTCACTTCAATTGTAATAGTCCCTTTAGAAATACATCGCTATCTTCTGGGAGTTTTAAATATTCACTTAAATCAATACACTGACATGGGCTGAACAGCTTGACTGAGTTTGTTGAATTTTCTTATTTGAAATGCGCATCACATACACAAAGGAACCGGGTAAGAGCTCTTACCTGCCACCGCACTATGTGTCCACAAAGGCATTAATGGTTTAAGCCCAGCAAAGCCAGCAAATGTACTAACTGCTAACAGAGAGGGATTTTTGGCATTAAAGCCTTCAATTATCCTTGTAAGCATATGAGATGCTTTCTTAAAAAAAACACTGCAGTCTCAGAAAAATCTTGCATACAGACTTGCAGAGAAATGGCAGGGAAGGCTGCAGCAGGCAGGGAAAGGAGTCAGGTCAGGCTTCCTGCTTACAACTCTGGTGCTACTTAACTTAAATCAAAGCTGATCCATCTCCAACTGTACTGTGAAAATATTTACTTTCTTTTTTTTCTTCCTTTTTTTTTTTTTTTTTAAATTCCTTTTAACTTTCATATTATTTCCTGTTTGCAGGACCTCACAATCTTTGTGGGGTTTCAAAACTCTGTTCCATGATACATCGTAACCCTCTAGTAAACCTTAGGATGGCTCTGCTGATCAACATATTTAAAGGTGCTTTTCGAAAGTACCTTGGAATTTAGTGTCTTTCAAGATGTGTAACTGATGAAATAAAGGGCTGCCTTACTGTGCATGTAGCACTACTGCAGTGCATGAGAAGTTTACCTAATGCATCAATTTTCTAAATTAGAAAGCAAGCCAGCTACTATTTCTTATTAGATGCAGTGATTTTTCTCTATACTGTTTTGGCAGTGCTGTCAGAAAATAAAACTACAGCAAGCAGTAATCTGTACGACAAATATTTAAAGATAACCCTCATATGCTGCAGGCTAGGTGACATAATTTAGGACAAGAGAAAATACTTGTAGATTTGTTGTAGATATCTCAGTTTGGGCTTGTATTCTAAAGCACATTCTAAAGTTTAACAATATGTTCTCTTTTATAACAGATGATACAACAGTGATCAGTTAGTAATGATCCTCCTTGACACTTTTCATATATCCTTGTTTCAGGTATTTTGATGCATTTCAGTGGAGTGAAATATTCCCAGTGTGACTGTAATAGGTTAAGATTTTTTTTTGTTTCATCTCTGTACTTCAGCCTGAAGAAGCCATGAACAAAAACTATTTTTTTTACTTACTTTTTTTTTTTTTCAATTTTCATTCACACCTCTCTGCCTTCTGCCTTTCTAACCCTCTAACTAAAAGTAGCATATTGACTGCATGGGGTAGCAACTTGGTAAAGGGAAGAGGAAATACTCCTGAGCCTCTTCTTCTGTGACAAGGCACTCAAGTTAGATCAAGCAAGAGGCTCTAAAAGATTTGCATTTGTGTGACGGCAATTGAACACGCTGAACATCTTAGTTTCTGGAAGCTGCAACTTTTGCCATACTGTGCTGTGCTTTTGCCTCCTTCCACCACCACAAAAACAGTTAAACAAAACATCCTGCCTACAGCACACGCTTATGCTAAGATGCTTTCTGCTTGGCTGGAGGAGGCTTTGAAGGAAAGGAGTGTGATGAAGAGTCCAAAGGCCTTTGTGGGCTGTGAGCTGCCAGGTGAAATGAGACCCCCTGGAACCATGGCAGGTCAGTGCAGCTTCATCATGATGAAATGGTAATCTCAGAAATTCTCAGAAAGAGAAAGAGTAACTGAGGAATACCTTGAGAGACTTTTATAGCTGGAAAGACCAAAGAATAGCTGTTGTTTTATTTCGCTTTTTTCCTAAGCCCTGGGAAGGGATAAAACACGGGTTACTAAATGTAACTGAGGACACGGGTGACCTCTACACCCGGTTACTGAGGTACTCAGTTTCAAGCTAAAGAATTTTGGCATCTGGTGAGAGGGAGAAAGGATGAAGAGCAGGCTCCTTGGAAAGAAGCCATGGAGAATGCACCAAGGGATAATGAGTTACCCTGACATTTTTGAGGGGACTAAAATAAAGCCATTCGGAGCAGTCATTAGCCCAGGTATCTATGGGATTCACTGCCTAGAGCAGACACGTGGGAAAGCAGCCTAGAGGCACGAACTGCCCAAACATGTTGAAAAAATAAATAAAAATTCCATGTTTGGAAATATTTTAAAATAACCACCCAGTTCTGAGTGTAAGAAGCTGGACAAAGAAAAACTGGATGCAAATACCTCAAAATTAGAAGGGCGTATGTAGGTGGCCAAGCATTAATGTGGAGACCTAGCCACACAGAGACTTGCAAGTAGGCCTTCCCTTCAACTCATGTCTTGCCACACATCTTGTTTATCTATTCACAGTTCCCTAGAATAGTTACCAGAGCCTGGACTCTTTACTATAAATGGAGCTAATGACACAAAGACTCAGAAAGAATTGCTCTCTAGTCCTCAGGGACCACTAATCCTTCTCACACTGCTGCAGCCCACCAAAACTGCGAGCGAAGAGCTGCACAGCTCAGGCTGCAGGTGGACTGCAAGCAAAAGCCACTCAACAGACTTGCAGTCTGCAGACCTGTTTCCAGTCTCCTGTACCTGAGCAGGGTCAATCTGAAGCAGTGGGTAGAGAAGTCAGTTCCTGAACCATTGTCAAGAGCAACTTCTCAAATGTTGCTTGTTATTTTTCCTGGACATTGCCCAGAAAGGAGTATTACTTCCCAAGGGAGATACATCCCTGGAAAGGGCAGGAAGCAGTTTCAGTATGGATATGCACAAGTGAAAGTGAGTCACAGTGGGCAGGCCTTCATGTCTCTGAAGCTCTCTCTCCACTCTATCACTCCTTGCTATCTTTCATGCACTTTACTCTTCAAGTTGATTAACCCTTACAGACCAGAGTAATATTCAAGGTCAAGAACTAGTCTAATGATTGCTGCAAGATCCTTATCTGAAAGCTACAGTCTAGTATCTGGAAAAGGATGGGAAAAGGCCCTCCTAAATACTGCTGCTAGACCAGCATTCTTTAACAGCTAGGATCTCATAATGTCACCAAACAGCGAACTCTGGTGATAAATGTCTCTACACAGCTTCAAAAAAAGCAGCAGATATCAGTCTCTCTCAATCTCTCCTGATGGAGCTGTTCCACTTTTTATAAATATTTAAATATTCATTTGACAAGACAGACAGGCTGACTATAGTTCAGCACTGAAGACTCTCAAGAGGGATCTCTCAGACCCAGATTTGAATTCTCACACAAAATAATACAGAGCAGTTCTCTAGGGTTTGTATAAGGATTTTTTTTTCCTCCATTCCAGGACAAACAGCTGGTCAAGAAAGAGAGAAAGCCTGAGGCTTGCGTTGGAATGAGTAGTCCAGTTTTAGGGCATTCATCTGGTATGTGAAGGAGATGCCCTTCACCTACATGGATGCCCTAACCATCATCCTATTTGCTGTCAGTGTGAAGTTCCCTCACACAAAAGTTCCCAATTCCTTCATCCCTCCAAGGCAGGGCAAGTCGTAAATGTCCTCCTGATTTTGAGAGGCCAGAATTTTCTGATGGAAAATGCAATCTGCTGGAAAGTTACTAGCCACATCTGTTTAAAACCTAAAATCTCAGGAATTGCTCACAGGTTAACCGAGTACAAGAGAGTTCAAACCTCCATGATCTTACATGATCTCCATGATCTTCCAGAGTGCAACAGCTCAGTAAAGGCAACATTACTTTATTACTCAGTGAAGACCAATGTTGCTAACCAGTTTATTTTCATCAGAACTGTCTGTGACAGACATTTTTCTGGAAAATTCCTGGCCTCTGTATCAGCACTGAATGTAGCTGAAGTCTGTGTTAACAGCCTTCCCTGGTTATTTCTGCTTCAGTTTAGAAAGGAGAAGGCAAGAGCCGGTTGGCTTGCTCTACTCCCAAAGCTCTATTGGCGATGCAAACAGCACAACGCTGTGTGCGAGCGCTTTCACAAAGCTTATATAAGTTTGTCTTGCCCTTGGAAATGTAAACTAGTTTCCATTTTTAAAGCTAACTCAGTTTAACTCTATATCTGCATACCAATTTAAATTAAATGGATGCCATTTTTTTGTTTAGGCAAAGGAACTGGAATTGACTCAGTGAGTAACAGAGCAGTTCCATGCAGAGAAAGCGATGAAAATTGAAAAGCAGAAAAAGGGAAACAAGCTGGCAAGAAAAGAGGTAACAAGAAAGTGAATGGAGAGCTTTTGGAAGATAACTAGAAAAAGGATCTTTTGAGTGAAATGCTGCTTGCCATGTGGCCACGGGGAGGCAAGAAGCATCTTTTGAGTGAAATGCTGCTTGCCATGTGGCCACGGGGAGGCAAGAAGCAGACCCAGGTTCTCTGGTATCTGAATTACTGAAGGAAACCTAGGAAAAAAAAAAAAAAAAGATTGTGATAGGAAATGAAAATGCTTGAAAACCAATCAGGAGGCCTTTTCTCTGGACAGTAAGCAAGTTTTAATATTTTCAGGAAGGATCTGAACACACGTTTGAATTATATAGGAGCTGCAAAGGCTCCGGAAAATTTGTTTTACTTCTTGCATTGCTCAGTGCCTTCTAGTGCTTCATCTGTGTGAGTGTAATATCCTCACAAGCTTTGCAATGGCCCTGCTAGGAACCACAATTACTCTCCATAACCCTGAAATGACCTTTGTGACTATTTCCAAAGTTGCATGCTTGTGCACTGCACTGTTCACAGTCCCTTGTGTCCACGTATGGTGAGGTTTGCTGTGCTCTGCTCCTTCTTCGTAAGCAAGCCTAGGCTGCAGCCGCGTCTCTGCTGGTTTATATGAAGAACAGAGCAGTAACTGCGTGAGAGGGTTCGGTCAGAAGTTGGGATTTTGCTGTGTGAAAGATCTGGAGGCTTGACCTGAGACAACATGCAGAATGGGTATTAACTATCTGTCAGACATTGAGTTCAGAAAAAAAAAAAGCACCTTAAAACTCTGTGAAGTCTTTTTTTTCCATATCTCTTGCACAAGCTGAACAGAGAGGAACTAAATGTCACAAAAGGCTTACTAAAATTATGTAACGAACAAGTTGCTAAGAAGCTCACTGAAGCTTTATTGTTCTTGTAAGGTGAATATAGAGGGGGAAGTTGGGCTTTTCAACAAGAAGTATTTCATATAGTGAATTGTGTTCCAAATATACTGCACTTGTGTTCAATATATAGATCTTTTACAGCACAATTTCTTTTTTGAGGGTAGAAAAATGGTGAGGACGACAAAGCGTGAGCTGCTGATTTGCTCATCATCTTAAATTGATTAAATCGTTAATCCTTTTTCTGCTCCATGTCATCCCAAAGGCACCAACAGTGTTAGCCAAAGACTGTGCAGCGGAGACTCCACACCATTTTCTTAGAGATGTGTAAGACGCCATCCAATATTTGCAGAGTCAGGGAAAGTCAGATCAAGCCTTATCTCCCTATTTGCATGGAAACCAAGCTCATAGGCTAGAGATTTTTGTCCATCCACCATGACAGGTAGCCTGCTCTCCTGCAAGAGGGGGCTCCCTGGACTGCTCTCACTACCAGATCACTTGCCATTTAGTTCGGGAGCTGGAATAATCTTGCTGCTGCCACCACATCAGACTTAACCCTGTACTTGTATTGCCTATGCCTCCATTCCTTCTCTTCTGAGCCTCTGTCTGGCAACAAAATAAAAAATACATTGAAGTAGCATAAAGATAAAATTGAACACAGCATGTGTTTTCTATGGTATTGCCTTTATCCTTTTCCCGTCTGTCTCTAAGATATGTGAAAATGGTTCCTGTGCAAACTGAACTGAAACCAACATGAAGCACTCAGAGAAACCTACAAACCCTTCACTATAGCCAGAGAGATGGAAATCAACTGAGCTTTGATTCTAGCAAGAAGCTCACAAAGGTGGACTTCACTCATTCTTATTTCCATCACACATTTGGACATTTTTTAAAATTGTGACAATAGTAACCTAAGCTCACATCTATCCTCATGGTGCTTCTTTAAAGATTAACAAAGCAGTAAGAAAATAGCGAATGCCAGTGTCCAGACAGCTGCTCACAGGGAGATGTTTGAAGTGACAGTTCTCTTTCCTCCTCTGCTGCAGCTTGGTTGTTTCTAATCACCAGCAAGGAGAACAGCAGTCTCAGTAGTTGTGGGCCCAAGCCCATCTTCATCACTTGACCTCTGTAACTTTTCATACTAGTGATGCTAGTGCTGTGTTTGGGAGCATGGACTTCTCAGACTTACACTGCTGATGGCTAAAAGTCTTGCTCATGATCCTGCTTATTAAATAGAGCATGGGGATAGTATGAAGGGTGCTTTTGAATGACAGTTAGGAAGAATGTCACAAGACTCTATCTTACAAATTCTGTTTGGCCCCTTGCTTTCACACATAGATCCCAGGGGTCTTAGACAAATACATGTGATTTACAACCACTCAGACACAGATTTCTGCTCCATTCCCCAGAAGACTACATTTGCACCTCAGTTTGGACAGTAATGCAGAGCAACTGCACATGGGGGTGTGAGGCCCCAGTCACATGCACGAGAGATGAGAGAAGCTGAAAATGAAGTCATTCTACCACTGCCTGACCTGCCCCAGAGGTAAAGGCAGGTGTATGGGGCTGCCTTTAAGCAAGAAGGAAAATACATCCATCAACATCCATCTGAGGCTTACCCCTAAAGGATCCTTTCTGCCTTTCCTGCTACACGTGAGGTGAAGAAATGTTACATACCTTACTATTCAGCACACTATGGTTGATCAAGAGAGGATGGCAGAGAGAGGGACATATACAGATAGATGTGTACCTGCAGTCAGTCACTTACTTTGTATTTCCGGCCCCTGGTTTCTTTCTCCGGAAAATGTTGAGGAAAGTGTTGGACTTGCAAGGTGCCTTGCCATCCCCGACATGCATACGCACCACGTCTGAGGTGGTGAAGGCACTGCGGACGTTCCTCTCAGGCTTGGCTATGATGATGTACATCTTGGGAGTGAACATGCAGCCCAGGGCCACTGTCACGCTCAGGCTCACCGCGAAACAGGTGGTGATGATCTTGTAGTTGCTCCCAAAATAAATAGGCACAAAGGCCAGCCAGATGATACAAGTGGTGTACATGGTGAAGGCAATGTACTTGGCCTCATTGAAATTGGCAGGCACATTGCGAGTCTTGAAGGCATAGTATGTGCAGCTCATGATGAGGAGTCCATTGTAGCCCACGGGAGCCACGACACCTAAGTTGCTGGTGTTGCAAATAAGGTAAACTTCCTTAATACTAGGGTAGGAGAGAATGGGCATCGGGGGCTCCAGGATGATGAGCGTGACCACCAGTGTCAGCTGCACGCTGATCAAGATGGAGGCAATGACCACTTGGGCCCATGCGCTCATGAAACGTGGCTTGCGAGTACAGATCTTCTTTTTGCTGCCTGCCAGGATGCGTGCAATACGGTTGGTTTTGGTCACGAGAGCAGAGTAGCACATGGCTGAGGAGAGGCCCACCAGAAGGCGCTGGAGGTAGCAGGACGTGGTGGTGGGTTTAGCTATAAGGGTGAAAGGACAGATGTAACCCAGAAAGATGCCAGCAAGGATTATGTAGCAGAGCTCCCGGCTGGAGGATTTGACAACAGGGGTGTCCCTGTAGAGCACAAAGATAAGGGTGACAAACATGGTGACCAGGATCCCCAGGCAGGAAAAGACCACAGCCACAATAGACTCTATATTGCTCCACTGGAGATACTTTACAGGGATGGGTTCACAGCCTGCAGTGTACAGAAAAGAAACAGAGTGTTAGAAAGGTATCTGCTCGAGAGAAGAACAATTTTTCTGGCTCCCAAAATAATCTAAGCATTTGTTTATGCCTCTGTGGCACAGTTTATTAAAACCATTTTACAAATGAGTGAGCTGCAGTATGGGAAGCTTCAAATGAATTATTTTCAAAACCAACGATTAATTTTGGGCATCCCAAATATTTGCTCATGATGCTATAAATGGAAATGAGTTTTGCAAATTTTCTTCCAATTTTTACTTGTGGGAGACCTGCTGACAAGCCTGGCGTATCAAAGACAGAAATGGGAAGAGATACCAGATAAACTCAGCACCATCCCTTAATTTCAGCCGGAAAGAGATTGTTACTGGCTTCTACCAGTCAGAAGGGACAGTTCAGACTAACTTATTTTAATCTTTAGTAAAATCAACATAACTTGACCCGCTGTTTTTTTTTTTTTAAGGGTGATTTTATCAGAAAAAAGAAATAACTAGAGATCTGTTATCAACAGAAAAATATAAAAAAAATCCAAAGTCGTAATGGAATTAAAAGATAGATGCTGTATCTTCTCCTTATATCTCTGCAGTTTAATTTTCTCCACAAGATCTTATCTTCACTTTGTCAAACGAAAGGGCAAAGGGCTCACTGTTTTTCCTCTATACTCCTTTTGCCATCTCCACTAATTAATGTGATTCAAATCTTGTGGAAAAGTCAAACCTACAAAATATACATGGTTTAAAAAAATAACTGTACAGGCATTCCTGTACTGTTAGTACAAAAGCAGGTGTCACTGAGAGACGGTACTTAACCAGCTTAGCTCTCTCCCAGACTGAGGTGAAAGGGGTATTTATAGCTGCTTTCCTCACTGGACTGGAGATATAAAATCAACATTAAATTATGTAGCAAACAAAATCTTCTATGTTAATAGGATGATAAGGTTGTGAAGTCAAATTACTGAGAACATTCATTCTGATATTTCCTAATATTTTTTCCTAGTATTTCCTACTGACTTGATGTCAAGGAACTTTCAGTGTGTTCCTGGGTATTTTTCTGCTATTAAGAAGCAGATCAGAATGAATGAATGACAGAAGAGTGCCTCTGTGGGTCATCCGCAAAGCCAGGCCCTTTGGAATGGCTTGGACTCATGCTCGGGAGCCACTGAAGTGAGCGACAGCAGCAGGAGCTGGGCAGCCTCTGCCTGCCTCAGAGGCATCAGCTGCGTTCAGAGCTGACTGGCCCAGCACGGAGGAAGGGCACACAATAAAACTCCTCCTCAGCGGTTAGTCCTCTCTACCCAGATTCTGCAGTCCTGCAATCATTCCCCTGCTTAACTTGTATCTCATGCTAAGTGCCCATCTTCTCTGGTCCCTGTTTTCCTCCAGTTTCTCTTGGACTCAGCTCATCTTCCAGCTTCATGTACCTTTTCCCTGCCTCGCAAGCACCTGCCCTCCCGGTTCCTTAGCCTTCCCATCTCTGCACCCCATCCCTTTCAGGCTTTTTCTTCAACTCGGTCACCTCTCCACCCAGCTGTCCACACCCCAACCACTGCTGAACCAGCTGTTCATACGCTGAATATGAACGCTGCTGTTTATCTCTGCCTATCAGGGTTGTTGGATATGTCTGGCAAGAGAGGGAAAAAAGGCTTTGGAGTCACTGAACTTGTAAGAGAGGCTTTATTATTATTATTATTATTATT
>VZSV01000055.1:3096275-3111288 GCA_013398735.1 Nothocercus julius | reverse complement strand
AAAAAAAAAAAAAAAATAGCCTGAGGCAGAGTCCTGACATGGAAAATTTCTTCCCAAACTTTTAAAGTTTGCCAATGTCATATGAAGTGAAAGAATGCCTTGTAATTCTGTACTCTTTCTCATTCTCACTCTGAGGGTAGTGAGCTCACTTAGCGACAGGTGATGCTGTCTGTTACCTGTAACACCAAAAGTAATGGAAATGATACTGTGGGCAGCTGAAGGTGTTATAAGGAAAAGCAGTTCTGTTTTGCGCAGTGTGGTTTGTTCAAAACTAAGAGGAAGGAGAACAGTCTTTCTAATCATTATTTTTATAGTGAAATGTAGCTGAAGGAAAAGGTTTTTATCAGAACTGTGATCCTCTGGCTATTGGCCATAGCAACCCTGGACTGGATTCAGTTCCTGTCCTGTTTCAATAGTCAACTAACGTTCAGGAGCTGCAGCTTTTTGATTAATACCCACAAAGCTCTTTATTTAATCAAGAAGCCACTCTGTGGATTCTGGAAGGGTTAAGTTTTAAATTATAAGCTTAAATTATACTTCAAGCTTAGCAGCATCAAGCCATACTCTTATTCTTCTGTGTTAAATGATACGTTTAAAGTCTTAGCGCTGATTCAACATGGTAGTTAAACCTTTATCATTTTCTTTAAGTTTATATTGCATAAGGTTTTAGAAACTTGTTTAGCTAAATCAGTGCAATTCTTGTGCACAGGCAAGCTACATGTGCCACAATCATTAAAAATAAACCTGCCTGCGGTGCTTTTATGAGCAGACGGTTGTTGGTTGTCAGCACCTGTGAAGGTGGGTCATTTCCCAGCTAGGGGAAAGTGTGATGAGGAAGCTTGTTGAGGTAGGGGGAGGATACCCAGGAAATCATATTCTTACAGGTTAAAACAAAAACTAAACAAACCCCAGAAAATTAGTAGAAAAATTTTCACAGTTAAAAGTTGTTAGTAAAAAGCTGTTTTATAATTTTCATCTATTATTTTCTCTGCACTTCCACTATGAACATTTTCCTAGAGCCGAAGGCTAATTGATTTTTTTTAACTGATAGTCATACTGCAAGGCCAGTAAGACACCCCAGAATGTTTTCTGAGGTCATTAATACATCCCAGGTAACTGATGGTCCCAAAACTCTAAGATTCACTTCATAATAGCTCTATAAAACTTACTGTCCGACCTTGTTTTGTTGCTTATTTAAGATGAAGAAAATTGACATTCATTCTTCTTCTACAGCTTCTGATACTATAAAAGACATTTCTTCTTGTCTCATGCCTCAAGATGCCTGGTGTTAGTGACTATTTCTCAGGTCAGGTAGAATGGTTGGTTTATATCGTTTATAGGGAAAAATTATTTATGCCTGGTGACTTCTATTTCAGTAAAGACTTGTACAGGGAAAGCAATCTAGAAATATTTTACATTTGAAAATAAGATTAAACATCATAGAAAGACTACAGAGCAACAGAAACCTATGTTAAAAGAGACATGAGTATCTTGAGAAGCACATCTTAGGGTATGGGATTAGTATGCACTCTGCGTTTCTTAAAGGGACTAAGGATTTAGAGCCTCCATCTATGATAGAAAATGAGATTAGAACTATATTCATTTTTAGCATTTAAAATTTAAGGCAAATGAAAAAACAATCTGGAACATGAGATGTTAATATCTGTGTCTAGATGCTATGGTGACTGGCAGGGTATAAATACAACATACAAAGTGAAGATATAAAAACATATTTGATGGGGGAAATGCTGGCAAGGTAAAAGATGTTTGAACCAAACTGTACACATGATGACTCTAGCAAACATGAAGAGTCAGGATTATCTAGATCAATTTCCTTTTTCTAAAGTTCAGGATGCCCCCAGCTTCTCTTCAGAACTTTGCACTTTTTGCCATTCAGGTCAATGGCACAGGAATTAAATTTTTTTTTCCCTCAGTTAGACAGGGCAAAGACACTGTGCAGGAGCAGATTGCCATTTTGTTGTTCTCTAGTTAGTGAATTGCCATTCACTGTCATTTGACTGGTATCACCGTGATTTTAGAAGAGCAGCAGCCCAGTCTCCTTGCTGAGATGAAATACAAATCAGCAGGTCACTTACTGATTTCATTAAAAGTTAATAGATTGCAACATGCCCCTGAGATTTTTTTCCAGCACTGATGCTTTGCTCAACTCCTTTCAGCAGTGCCTGTCATTTTGACATGCTCCCTTTTGAGTTATTTTGGGCAGCTGGTAGCACTGAACCATATTCGCTCAAGTGCACATTGATCTCTCACTATGTTCTTGTTCTGCTCTATTGACTAAAAAGAAGTCCCAGTTTTCTTCTCTGAATAGGAGGTACAAATAATTCTGTGAGCCTCCAAGACTAACAGCATCTGGTTCTCTATGGATGTAGTTAGTAGACTTTGGTGTTATAAGGTGTGGGGGTAGAATTTAAGCTTTTCCAGTGGCCAGGACATTTATAAAGGGTGCTGCAGATTTTCGGGTGTCTAGCAATGCAAGACTTTTTTCCAAAACCAGAGTCCTCACAAGAGGCATTTTTTTATGGTCCTCCTACAACTCATTCTCATGAAACTTGTGGGAACGGAATAATCACTGAGATCTCTGTATCCTGACCAAATGGTTGATGTAAGTTCAATTGCACATTAGAAACAAAGAGAGAGAGAATGTGTTGTAAGTCAGAGATATAGGATATAAGCAGACACACATATATCTGGGGCATGACCATAGCTTATGTTCTGTAGAAAACCAAAGTAGATAATGAACCAGGTTTACCAATTTATTGCAACAGATAAAAATTAAGTTGGAACTGCAGAAAACTGGAGAAATGTCCAGCTTTCCCTCCCTAAAGAAATCCCTCTCAAACCTCCTGTGGCTTCACGAACTAACTTAACAGTAGCTTAACAGTATCTCTTGGACCCATCTAAGCAAGGATCATGTACTTTGCCTATGTGTTTAGTGCTTTAGAGAAATCCAGTCTGCCAGCCAGTCATGTTAAAGGACAAGGATGTGACAAGATGCACAGCTGATCTTCAGCTAGGTAACTGGAGTGTTTCTTGGACAAGAATGGTGCCCTGTGAATACGGGCAGCCAAGACACACACACACAGTGTAGGGCAGAGGTGTCAGTAGTCTTTTGCAGAAAGGCAAAGCAAACATCAAGGTCAATGGGGCACTTCTCAACATATTAAATCTATTTTCTTGGGGTAACAGTTACTGCAGAGCCTAAAGGAGTGGGGAAAGCCCACTGTTTGGTACTTGCAAGGACTAGGTTTGTCCTTGACAGGTAATGG
Organism: Nothocercus julius; assembly: GCA_013398735.1. NCBI lineage: Eukaryota > Metazoa > Chordata > Aves > Tinamiformes > Tinamidae > Nothocercus > Nothocercus julius. The sequence goes on along the minus strand of VZSV01000055.1, from coordinate 3,108,001 downwards.
AGAAGAGTGCCATAACATACAGCCCATGCAAAGCATATGCACAGAAGAAACAAATTCCAACTGTATTCCTTCTTTCCACCAGCCTTTCTTGGGATTTTGTTGCAATTTCCCTTTGTGGTGGATACAGTGGGAATGATCTCCATGCTAAAAGGAAGTCTAGTAATCAGTTACTGAATGCCCAGAAATCCCTAATAAAGTTTTACAAATATCTATTGCATAGTAGAATGTGTAAAGAGAGCATCAAGTCAGTTTCTCAATGGTGCACTGAGCTCCTGTGATAATAACCACTGTCAACATTGAGGCACACACTGCTAAGTTCATCAGTAGTTTTAACAGATCAGTCAATGCTCTTCTTAATCAAAGACAAAGAACAAACAAAGTATATTGCTTTTTCTCTGTATAAATTTCCCTGTTATTATTGTCACTTGGGTCTTCTCCCTCCTGCTCTCAGAGTGAGTCAGACGATAGTACTTTCACTCAACCTGCACTGCATTGAGATGTGTGTTTAAATATGCCCTTTTACTATCTTTGCGTACTCCCACCTTTCTCTCCACTGCACACTGCTCTCCTTGTGTCCTGGTGAATGGTGATGTGTTTGGAGGGAGATGTCCCTACCTGTCAGGTCAGTGTTCGGCCACCAGCCAAGCTCACAGGCTTTGCATGTGAATTCGTCCTGAACAAATTCGTTCTCCTTGCAAGCAGTGCAAATCCAGCAGCAGCTCACTTCTCCTTTCCTGATCACCTGTAAAGCACAATATATCCTCAGCTATGATCCTCTATAGGATGACAAAGCTCCACAGCATTACATTTTCAACCAAACCTTAGAACAGGTTAAATCTGAGAGGTAGTTACAGCCGGTATGAGCAGCTCAGCCCATGTTTGATATCCTTTTCATAGTAAAAAGAAGTAAACAAAGGCGAAAGTTAGAAGAGAGAGTGATTTATGATTCACACACACAGATATATATAGATATATAAGTGCATATATATGGAATAAACATACACACACATACATGTACATTTTCATTTGCATTGAAGTCTCTTTGGGTGTCATTCCACAAATGTAAATAGAACTTTTTGAAAAAAAAAAAAAAAAACAAATAAAAAAGTACACTGTTAGAATGATGTAATGAGGCCTAGTAGAAAATAAAACCAATTTGCAGTGACCAAGAACATGGTCTGGAACAGCTTTCATAGAGATAAATGTCACTGAATGATATATTTTGCTCTGCTGTGAACACTGCTATGTGTAATGATCCTGTAATGAAAAGGTTGTTTCCTCATCTCGTCTGCTCATTTCATTATGCTGAGGCTGAAAGAAAGATTAGGGATTTCTTCATCTCACGAGGCTCTGACGAGGACTCTGGCTCTGTTTGCCGGAAAGGAAAAGTCCGGCCTCCTCTCCAGGATCTTCCCATCTATCTCTGTGCAGAGCTAAGTGAAATGCAAAGGGTTTATTTTATAAAATGTTGCCCTTGTGGGCTTTTTTTCTTTTTTAACATCTCCTCCTGCAGTATGCATGGTGTTTACATGTACACACATGCACAAAATGCACAGCCTCAAAAACAGGGACAAAATGATTTGGATGACAGTAAGTTCTGATACTGTTACCCCTCCAAGACTGTCACTAAACCTTTGCCAAATCATCAATCAGCCATTTCTTACCAGATCTGCAAGCTGCAAATGTGTTTATAAGATGAAATTAGAAATGAAAGTCTTTTCTAAAAAGGTCATTTTCCTCACTGGGCCTATTGTCCTTTTAAGCTTAGTGCGGCCGTACCATTTTGCTACTGGTGAAACATGTCTCTACCTCATCCAGGAATGGCAAGTGGCAAAATACTTGTTCCTTCATACAAGTGCTACTGTTTGATAAACAGAGAGTGATTTCATTTGTATTTTTACACCTCCTGTTGTGAACGTTAGATACAAACAGTTCTACAGGAACTTGAGGAAAAATTTCTTAACAGTGGGGGTGCCAGAGCCCTGGCACAGGCTGCCCAGGGAGGTTGTGGCGTCTCCTTCTCTGGAGATCTTCCAAACCCGCTTGGACGCAGTCCTGTGCCACCTGCTGTAGGTGACCCTGCGTGTGCAGGGGGGTTGGACTAGATGATCTCTAGAGGTCCCTTCCAACCTTAAGCACTCTATGATTCTATGATTCTATGAAACAGAGTTTTTTTTTGTTTGTTTTTTTTTTCCTCTTGCAGGTGTTATTGCTGGAAGAAAGAACTGGATTACCACAGGTAAAAGGTTTTAAAAATCAGCCCTTGAGTGTATCATGGTCACTGAAAGTTGTAGGCAGTGACTAAGAAATGGCTTCTTTTCCACATCAGGCAAAACTGAATTCAAATCCTATGATACTGTAAGATTCTGCATCACCGTAAATAGCAGTTGCAGGAAACGCAGGTCCGTATATGGGATTGTAAGAGTACTTGATCTGGAGTTTTTCTGTTGTTTTGTCTTTCCTAAAGAAAAGGAAGTCATAAGGAATACTAGACTCAAACAAACTTCCTGCAGACTTCATCCATGAAGCTTGTTTGGGTCTGATAAAAAAACACTGCCTGGTTATTTACACCTCACTATTGGAATGTTTTTTTTCCTGGATGCACACCTTGATCTGCCCCTTCCAGCAGGGCTCGCTGCACACGGAGCGCACCATCCCGCTCTTGTTCATCTGGATCCGGTCGTCATCGATGTTGAGCACGCCCTCGTGCCAGGTGCCAATGAGGACGTAGTCGTAGCGGTTCTGCTGTATGTACTGCAGGTTCATTATGTCATACCTGCAAACAAGAGAAAGAGAGAAAAAATCACATCCTCAAGCACTTCCCTGCAAAATGAAGACTAAAAATTCACCTTGTCCCTCTCCTTCTGCCTTCCCCCAAAATTCATATCTCACGTCATCATCTAACTCCCTGAACTAGAGTTCCAAGAAAACACCAGATATTTTAGAATTTGCAGTAAGATTATGGGAAATGATCACCACATAATTACTGACTGCTTGCTCCACTAACATGCAATCCTGGAAAAGAAAAAGGTGAGTGTCTGGGAAGAGCCTTATCTCTAAGGGAAGAAGCTCTGCTGCAGATGCACCTGTAGGCACTTTGTGGATTGCAGGTTGCTCGTAGAATAGACCTGACTGGCAAATCTGAAGTAATCACTGATTGGAAATACCCAGACTACTATGCCATTAGTTAACCATAAGCATTAGTTCAATTATTTTCATTAAATGGCCCAGTGAGTCTGTCAGGAAATTTAGCAGCCCAGGCACAAAATATACTTCCTAGTCCTAGACAGGTGGAGCAGAACTAAGCAAGGGTCATGTAAAGGAAGCCTAAAACAGTGCTACAATAAACATTCAGCTTCCTTAGCTCTATCATTGCACTTGGGGAGTTAGGACTGGTGTGTGTGCATATCCCTTACTTCTAATTGCTTGGCTCCTGCTTTCATCCCCTGAATGTGTCTTGTGCAAAGCAGTGATTAAGTAGGACAATTTCATAGAAGGGAATAAGCCAGAGTGGGAGAGTGAATACTGGAAGCAGAGGGAGAAAGGACCGCAAAGGAGGATGCACCTACATCTCACCTCCTCAGAAGGGAAGCGGGGTGGGAGTTAGGCAGGGGAGTGTCTTGATTTAAAATGGACATGGGAAAGAAGGCTGCAGACCAGAAATCATAGTTTGGGCTGAAAACAAAAAGGATCTTCTGCCTTACAAGCCTGGGAGTTACAGTTTTGTTTTCTGTGAAAAAGAAAAAAAAAAAAGATCTCTAGTTTGTAATGAATATTGTTAATCTGCATGGGCATAGAAATGAAAGCTAAACAAATTATAAGGCATAAAGAACAACTGGGATGCTAACAAAGGGAGTGCTGTATCCAATTTTTCCTTTTCTCTGTTAAGGTTCAGCTCACTGCAATACACCAAGGGAAGAGGCAGAAGAAGAACTCTCTAAATGTGTGCCTTGTATGGGTTTTGGAATGTCTCTAGCAAAAGATAATTCAAAGAAGTGCATATTTACAGCTATGTAATCCTGGCTTTATATATAGGCCTCTATGCACAGACACTTCTGCCACAGCAGAGCACTACTGAAGTCACCAGAGAATAACATGTGAAAAGGGACTGCTGCCACTGACTTCAAAGGAGCTCCAAGGAGGTACAGCTTCATGCTTGGCAACTTGCTGCTAACGGAAGAGTTCCTTGAAAAATTCAAAGTCACCAGAAAGCAATTCCTCCTTGTTTCCCATCTCCAAGCTCTTGTAAAGGAAGGACCTAAGGAATGAATACTGTCCTCAGGAAGCACTGTGAAAAGTCATGAAAATAAGAAACAATAACTGCAGGATACTTTTTAAGGCAGATGTGACAGATAGGAGTAAAATTGAGCAGGAAGGTACTTGTCTCTAGCTAGCAAGTGAAAACAGCTTGGTTTTTAGTGTGCCCTTGAATTAGACTGATATGCAATCAGTTTCTTTGAGCTGGAAAATGAATTCAGGAAGAAGAATAAAAGATTACTAGAAGCTCACATTCCCTAATGGAATTTTTCAGCCTGCACAGATCGTTTTCATTTTTGCAAAAACCTATTCCAAGGCACAGAATAGATTAATGCAGAGATACGATTTTAAATTGAAAGCCAATCTTATGTTTTCTTATAATATTGGCCCTTCACTATCAGTTATCTGTCAATAAGTGAAGGCCGCATATTAAAAGTTCTCACACAGTTTTGCACATGGCGAGTTGTGGTAAAATGTATGCAGCTTTGAGATTCAGCTTGAATCTTAAGTGAAAGGAAATGTGATCCAGCAAATATAGTTGGTATATGGAAATGGACACATGTTCTTCATCCTCTCCTTTTCCGTAATGAAACACTTCTGCCTTGAGTAAGGAAGAGTTACAGACCCTGCTGGGATATCTTGCCGTATACCATATCGCACACCTGTATATCCCGAACAGTTTTCCACAGCTCTGTGCAAGGCAAAAATGGCCATCCCAAGAGAAGCAGGTCTCAAAAGAGTTGTGAAGCACTAAGAAAATGAGGACCATGGAGACAAATGAGGATCATGGCCCAAACTACCACCTATGGAGCCTAGCTCCAAAATAGCCAGGCATATTTGACAAGCTTTCCTTTATATACTACATATAATTTAAGGCTTGGTGTCATGCATTTGATATTTTTCTCAAAGCATTGGAGTTGATAGAGTTGCCATGGGTGTAGCCTAAAACAAGTTACCAAAGCTTTTGAATTGCGTGTTGCTATATGGATCTACCTCCAAATCTAATTAGGGTCAAGGGGTCCCTAGTTTCTGTTAACCTGTGAACATCAGCATTACTCAGCACAGAAGATGTCCTGTGTAAGGGTTCAGAGTTCACCTGACAGTTGTCACATCAAATTTTTATGATTAGAGGCCTGTACAAACTGTTTGTCCAGGAGGGCTTAGCTTCTTCATGCTTGCCTCAAGCTAAAAGCAGGCGAGTACCCTAGAAAAGACAATAGTTTGAAATGTTCTCCTTAAATATAACGACCTAAAATACATGGGTGCATCTCTCATAGGACAAAAGAAAGATCTGGGGTGGACTAATGTGTCCCTGTCTAGCCATTTCTAGGAATTTAAGTGAAATGATTACCATGGAGAAAGCAAATGGGATGTATTCAATGAAAGCAAAAAGTTCAGGATTTTTACAAGATTGTTCTTAGTGATGCTGTAGTGAGCACATACAGCTGTTGATTTTCAAAAGCCAAATTCAGGTCACTTGTGCTGGAGGCAGTGCAGACAGTTAAGTGACTATATTTGTGCCCTTCTAACAAAGTTCTGATTTATATTTTTGAAATAAAGCTCTTCAAAGAAAAGATTCATAACAAAAGAAATAGACCCTGAAAAAACTGCCTCAAGTGTTTAATCTTATTTTGATAAAGCTTTAAAAACATGAATTGAGTCTGAAATAGCAAAAAAGAATTATTAAAACAAGGTTTAACAAAGCTGTAGGGAATTTAAGACAGAGAATGATATGAATTTCAGGCAAACATTACTGGCATCTCCACCTGCTCTATCCCTTTCAAGAGTAACTAGGAGCTTAAAAGCTTCTCTTGCTCAAAGATCCTCAAAGACTTTGATAATAAAGTATGTTAAAGTTTTTTGCCTTCTAAGTAGGAATATTGCTTTATTCTATCTTTTAAGTTGATTTGCTTAGACAATATAGCAGCATAATTTTGAAAAAATTTACATATTTGTGTGTCATTCTTTCACTGAGATAGAAAAGATGGCAAACTAAACAATTCCAGATCAGGTACTCCTTGTTTTATTTCAGTGTTGTATGTGATGTTTAGCTTTTTGTTTCATTAAAGTATAAAAATTGTTGTGATGCAGCAGGACAGTACATTCACAAAATGGGTTCCTCTGTGAGGCTGTGGAAACACCAGTACAAGTATGAAGTCATATCCCCCTAACTATAGTTTTGTGTGGACATAAATTACTGCTGGCGTCTGAAGTTCTCAGCAACTGTATAACTGATGCTTCATTGCCGATGCATGTGCCACTATTCACTCATGTACTATTGCCCATGTCATAGATGCCACAGACAATACAAGGATTAAGGTATAGATAACAATGAACTTTCTTGTCCAAACATGCTAGCTCCAGGTGTGAAAATGTAAAAGAGAAATGGAAGAAACCCTACCTAAAATTCTAAATAGGTCAGGAGGGAAAAGGAAAAGAAATGAACCTTGCTATAGACCAAAAAGATGGAAGGAATAAGATCTATCATCCTGACCTACTCAGAAAAATATCCTGATATAAACTTCCCTATCTTTTCAGAGTTGCACAAATATTCTCAGGTAACAAGATCATAAACAAGATTCCTGCTAAAACTGAAAAAAAATACACCTAAATATCGAGTAAACTAGCTAAGAGGCAGACAATGCACCATACAGGAAGCCAGTATAACGCTTTTACAGAGAGAAATTATATGTAATAAAGTTATAGCTACAGTAAGCAGTAATTTCCCAGTTATATTTCTGTATATACAAATACAAAATAAGCAGCACTCAGTGAGAAACAAGATCAAAATGACCATTTTTTTCATAATATTTCATTGTAAGAAGCTGTTTAAATATACATGCTGCTCAAATATAACAAGCAATGCAAATAGCAAATGGTACAAAAGTAGTCATTTTTAATAGCAAGGATTAGCAATAGAAATATTCTTTGAAGGCATGTGCTAGTCTGCAGAATCTTGTTTACTCCAGAGCGCTCTCCTTATGCAGTGCTGGCACTAAGGTGCATTTATTCAATATGCCCAAAGATGGAGTGAGAGAGTCTTTAATAATGCTTTAATAGCTTAGAAGAAAAAACAGCTTAAATGAGGTAACTCCTGAGTAAGGATCAATTAATAAAGGATTGCGTGCTTCAGCAGTTGAATTAAATTTATTAAAAACAAACCCTCAAAAATAAATCTATCTGTGGGGTATCTCAGTTAAAATAGTTGGACAAAGCCATCAGTACTAAATGAAGGGGAAATGATTTCTGTCGTCTGGCTCCATTAACTGAAACATAGGTGATGTGGGAGTCCACAAAATTGCTGCCTCTCCTATTTCTTGGGTTCATACTGTGCCTACTAGAGAAGGAGGGACAGTAGCAGTTCCCAAAGCTTCAATTTACTGGAGGCCAAATAAGCAAAACATACTACCTTCTGGCAAATAAAATTACTTGTCCAGCTTTACTCAGACCTGCCTTTAGATTCTGGCACAGCTGGGCTTATCTGGAGTGATGCAAGTGAAGGATTGTGCACCGGCATTCAGCAAGCAGAGCTAAACAGTTTCTGGCAGGGATGCTGTGCTGAGTCCCAGGGGTGCTTGGAGCAGCTGAGATACAGTTGGAAAAGGATGTGCTCTGCAGCCCTACCTTCAAAACCTTAGCCAGCAAATGCTTCATTAAATTCCCAGCACTTGTACTAGGCTTTGCTCATGCGGGAACTCTGGTTCTGAGCCCCAGTGGTAGCTCATACGCCAAAACTCTGCAAGATACAAGGTCCCTCCGGAAACGCTAGAGATGCTTCACGTTGCACCATAACCCCAACCCCAGTACAAGCTGTAGTTATCAATATATCATGTGTTAGCAGTGTTATGCCTGTCTACTATTAAGACTAACACAGATAACTTGATTTCTGTTTCACAGTATGTGTACTGCCTGTTTCAGCAAAACGGACAAGGAAATCTCCATCGTCAAAAGCAACAAACTGCCTCCCTCCCTCCTTCCCTCCTCAACAGCTGGTTCAAATAGCAGGGATGAAACATCTCTTTACCTTCCAGGGGCATCCCCCTTTTCATCAAACCAAACTTCTTCTCCAGAAATACCAATGAAGGAGGACTTGAGGAGGAATTCCAATAGTTTGCTGCCATCAATTGGCTTCATAGCATCACACAGCCCAACATGCCCAGGGCAAAGGGAATGATGCATGTTTTGGAGGCCATGAGCCATGGCATATATAGCATTGATAACAAATCCCATTTTACTGTCCTGCACATAGTTTTCTTCTAGGCTCTCGTTGCCTACAATAACGAGAAAAAAAGGAGGGGAAAAAAAAAAGGGTTATAAAAAAAGATGAAATCATAACATGAAAATACAAAGCAGAAGTGAGAAATTAAAAATTGTGTTTTTTTTAAAAAATTCTTTTATAAAGTTTGAGGAGCATATAGAAGGGTCTAACAATGAATTTTAAATAAAAGAGATTTTTGTCAGAAATCTATAATTCTTCAAATTGGCTCAAAATAAAACACCGGTTTCAACAAATTGTCAGCTTTAGTTTGTTCTTTGGAGAATTTTTTTTTTGTGATTTCACAATCTGAAATACTTAACAAAATCATTTGCTTAGAAAGGAATAAACATCTGAACATCAGAACAAAACATTCCAGCTACAACATTTCTTTAAAGGCAATTTGACATAAATTTTGACTTTTTGTCATATTTCAAGATTTTTTTTTGAACTCTCAGATTTTTGAGGGCCAAGAGAAGACTTCCCTCTCACTGTTAATAAATACACAGTGCCACCCACCAGAACCGATCACTCTAGCAAAAAGTAGCAGCATATATGCCAATTTGGAATTGCTACAGAAAGTTAAATAAAAGTCATAACACTGAAAGAGTTTTATATAACTGCAGCTTAAAAGATTCCGTATTAACACACATTGAAGTCCCTGCCTGTCGAACAGAAGCAAGGTGGCAGTGAAAAGCTTTTCCCAGGAGTAACTTTTGACTCTGATCTGACATTCAGGCGTAGCCAAAGGGTGCTATTTGTGGTTGCATTTTAAGTCAAAACCCCAGGAGGACTGGGCTATTCCCCCGTTTGCAGTCATGAGCTGCTGAATGCTGTCAGCACTGACCCCTAGTCACAGAGGACCTGAACCACACAGCTCCCAGGCAAGCCGGAATTAAGAAACCTCTCTATTTTCTTTCCATCCCCCTGAGTCATTCTGTCTCAACATGCTCAAAGCTGCAATATGCTTTTATCTGTAGACCTCCCACATCACTCAGTGCTTCACAGGCATTTGCCATCCAGTCTCTGTTACTTTGTCTAAGTAACACCTTGTCTGCACTAGAAAAGTAGGATGTGTGAGAGACTAGGTGCTAACTGGCACTTTTAAAATCTGGGTAGGGAAAGGTAGTTGTCATTTTAATGTGAAGAAAAGAGGCAAATGTACAGGTTCACTATAACTTTCAAGTTAAAAAAAAAAATAGCTCTTCGCCCTAATGTAGATATGGAATAGCTTTCAAACTGGGCAATGAAGGTGCTCCTCAAATTTATCCTTGGAAAACATTTTGAACTTGTAGTTATTTTCAGCTTGCTTGCCCTAAAACTCAGAAACATCATCTCTGGATTCATTAGGACAGCATAAATCTGCTAGGCAAAGTCCAGATTTCTTTCTGGGTCTCCCTGGCACGTGTCATTGGTGGCAACTGGGCAAGAAAGCTCTGCTGCAACAGCTCTTTTCCATATGATTTCAGCACAGCAAAGAGTTGTGATGGTGAAGAAAAAAGCCTTGTGAAAATCTCATGATCTGCCTGAACTAGCTCATCTGCTCTTCACCCTGCCTTACCTTCGCCAGCACCAGCACAAGCACCAGCAGCACCAAGCTGCAGAGAAATGCTTCCCAAGGACTGCACACCTGCCACTTTCCTTGCAGTAAAAGGTTCATAGCTTCCATGCAGTCCACTTGAAACTAGAACCATTCAGATCCATGGTCAGAAATACAGAATTCTCAGGAAATACCCAGGAAACACAGAGTATATCCGGGTATATACAATGTACTCCATAGAGTATATGTGGACTAGTCTAGACATTAGTTGGATCAAGATGTTAATGTGGGGTCTCAATATATTATTTTTAGGTGTGTTTTGTCTGATTTAGGTGTGATTTCTCTGATTAGCCTCTTAGAATTAACACACTATTAATTTATCACCGATTCTTGTAGATAGAAATTGAATGTGTTCTTCATTTCCACCAAGAAAGGTGGAAAATTCCTGAGCTTGGCACAGCAGTTCTCTCTTTTCTATGAAACTTCCAGGAAGCAAATAGCTGAAAAGGTCACAAAATACCTGGTAAGTCACAGAAATCAGTGTGAACGATTTTCTTCCTGACAGTTTATCTCAGATACCTCTTTAATTTCTCAATTAATTAATTAAAAAAAAAAAAAGAATGTAAACATTTCAGCATCGATGACTCTTGCAGGAGGTAATGATAGCATCCATATGCTTTTCCTGAGGCAAATATTCATACGGCTGCCAGAGATAGAAGCTTAAATGTAACAGAATTTGCCAATGTTTCAAAAAGAGGCCATTTTCCTCAATTATGTATTAACTTAGAAAAATATGGATTTGGTTGCTCATATTTAAATATAATATGCATGCCACCAATAAAAATAAATATTTTACTGGGGGAGGATTTGTTTTTGACTAGCTAGGAGTAAACGTCTAGCTTATGTTGAGGCTACAAGCACATAGTTACATGCTGGAAAGGTGACTGTCTTATTTCACTTATAGAAATAATGTTATTCCAATTGAAAGTAATATATAAAGTCTCATTATGGCAATAAACAATCTGCAGATCAGTAACATAAATTTTCCTATGTAAAAGTTAAATATTTCCCTGTTCATCCACCAGAGAAGCCACATGGCTCACCTAAACTTAACTTCCTCCTGGCAAAATCTATTTTGCTACATTTTCACCATTATAAATTATTGATATACTTCATGTATTAGTGCTTTTAAAATTCACTTATGACAATCAAGTAACAAATTATGTTTTTTTAAACAATTGAGATGATGCAATTATGTTTAGCCAGAAATAAAACAGAGGCAATCTAGCTTCACTTAAGTTTTCACAGAAGAGTTTTTTAACAAATGTAACAACTATATGTGTTTTAAAGTTACCAAAAAAAAAAAAAAAAAGAAAAGCAGAATTCAGGATTGCCAGACATCTTTATTTTTTTGTTTCCCTCTCATCCATGGGAAAAAATAAAAAATAAAAAATAAAAAACCATTGAGCTACAGAGACTAATCCAAACTACTGGGTGAATTAGCATTAAAAATGAAAAAGTATTAGGTTTTTTTTAGTTTTCTTATTTTTTTAGGGACATTAGTTTTCACTAAGCAAAGAAAAATTGCAAGCGAATTAATCTCTAATTAGGCCATTAAATTTTTGAATGACCTTGAAGAATTCAGCTGTCCTAAATTTCATCCTAACTTATTTT
>VZSV01000055.1:3068627-3096270 GCA_013398735.1 Nothocercus julius | reverse complement strand
CCTTCCTTCCTTCCTTCCTTCCTTCCTTCCTTCCTTCCTTCTTTTTTGATGCATTCTTTGTTTCCATATATACACACAAGGACTACTTAAAAAATAATAAATAAATAAAAAATCTTGGTGGCCAGTACCAAAAGATGCTTCTAACTACTAAAAATAATACCTAGGTAGAGGGAGAGAGAAGATAAGATCAAAATTTCATGCAACACAGTGTGACTCTTTCTTTTGACCATAATATGTCTCAAATCTAAACAATACTATCTTCAAATAGATAGTTACAAGGAACTGAATGTAAAGCAGCCATGATCTGAGCCTAATACCTTTGCTATAAAGTAGGTATGAAGCTGCCTGCGTTCTGGAGAGCAGAATGGATACTTGTACATATCAGACTTGGCAAACTGCAATTAAGAAGAGACTACTCTATTAAAATTATGCCTAAAAGTCAGCTAAACTATAACATATAAGGTAAAGATAGGAAAATTCTATGTTAACGTTTAATAAGAGTTTAACAACAAAGGATTATTTGTTTGCAGTCCTCAGAGAGGTTAGAGCAGGAAGGATTATGGGGAGGAAAGAACTGTAAAAACATTTTCATCTAGAACTCTGATCAAAACCTAACCAGTTGGTAAATTTTGAACGAACACACACATATGAGAAAGAACACAGTCTGTTCACAGATGACTCTTGATTAGAATGAAAAGCCAAAGTCTGCTGAACAAAATTGTTATAAATGATAATGTTTGCTCTGGAATCACCAGATACTAATAGTGTTGGTTACAGAGCAAAACTAACTCATCTGCTGGATATTCAATGTCATATTAAAAAAGATTTGCTTGCCTTGATCAAGTTAGTAGCTACTATGAAAGCTCCCATGTTTTCTGGCAGTGCAAACAGAGGTCTAAAGGTCCTCTAAAGGTAGATATGGTATAGATGGCCTCATTTTTTGTGGGTTAGTCAGTCATTCTTAGGATTGAAATGCCATGTGGGTGGCTCATATCAGATTTCAGCTATGTTGCTACTGTCACCTGGTAGAGCAGTATCCAGGCTTTCAGCAAACTGAAGACATTTTGAAGACAGATTTCTCATGCTCTTCTTCGGTACCAATGTACGTTGCCGTAACCCACTTCTCTGAGCTAACATGCCCACCTGGCTCTGCAGAGATATGCTAGTGACACAACACATCCTTGGAAAACAACAGCAGTAACATACCTTGCAGTACCTCGTATTAGAGAAGACCTGACAGACCTGGGGCATGATGCATTTGTTTTATTCTGTGGCAATCAGAGTTGCTTACAGTGAGCGGGACAGAAGGCCAACATACTGAATGGATCAGTCATTCCAAATCTGGGTCCCTAAAGGTAACAGCCAGTGATTGCTTTCGCATCGAAATGACACACAAAAGATGATGAGCAGACTTAGCTTTCCTTGATTTTAGTAGTATTTATGGACATTTGGCTCTCTGGAATAAAATATGTCACTTCCATTTGGATGGTTAACTACAATTAGGGTTTCATTTTTGGACAGCTAGGGGAGAAAATGTAACCAATTATACATTTTAGTTTTATAATTACTTTTGAGAAAATAAATAATATAAATAAATGTTTTTTTAAAAATGCTTCTTTTGTTTAAACTCATTTGGCATTGCCAGTTTAGCTATTTTGTAAATATTGCCTGTTCTTTCATTCTAGCATTCTGTTATAACATCTCTTACATTTTCTAAAAACAAAGATAACATAATTATTTTACATACTTCATTGTAAGGTATTTATTCCAAATTGAATACCTATGAATTCCATAGATTATAAACTCTTTTAAAAAGAAGTGCATTCTACTCATTCTATTTCATGAAATAAAAGCCGAATGAAATTCTCATCTCTTAGAGAAGTAGTAGAGGAGCACTGTTGACTCCACTGAGCTTGCTATGCTCAAATATAGTCAAAATGATCAGAAGCAATAGGTCAGTGTAAATAAAGGCATTTATTTTTCTATGAAAACTACCAAACACCCACCTCTTTCATACACAGCTATGACAATTTCTTGTGTTTACAGAGGTAACTGCCTGTTATGCAGGCAATTCCAGCTGCAGCTGGAGAGCGTGTGAAGGAGGGCCTGCGTGATTGCTATCCAGTGATAAGAGCAAGGAATTGTTAGTTAAGGCTTGTGTTAGTTAGGGCTTCACTTGCGTTATTATCATGGACTATCTCAACTATCTTGGTGTCTCTATGTGCAAGCTAGAAGGACTGCAAATACTTTGCAAAGAAACTATGTTTTGTTTCACGAAGCCAAAAGAGGTTAAGACAAGAGGCTTTGTTTCAAAATCAACTAAAAATGGTTTGTGTTTTTCATACCGGTATGACAGGCTGAAAAATTGGTCACAGGCCATAATAAATTATTCAAAGTTCAACAGATTGAGGTCAATTCTTGGTTCTAGTATCTTTTCTATCCCATAATAACTAGGTATTTTACTGTTTTACTGCTAAACCAAAGCAGACGTTATGTGTAATGGTCACCTCTTCACTTCCTGCTTTGGTGTCTTTGCCTTGGCTGTAGGGAAGCAGGCTCAAGAAGCGGTTAAATACCCTGAGAGAGATAAGAGGGTTCTGACAGATAGAGAGGACGGCAGGAGAGCTATCAGAAAGACACGAGCTAAAACAGGTAACTCAATTCCCACTGGACATGAACTATTTGTTTGACTGGGTGAAACACCACTACTTGTCAGGTAAGGGTGAGGAAGGATGTATTATTTGAGAACAGGGATCTTTCTTTCACTACATCCTGAAAATCATGTCACAGATCTATACAAAATAGCGTAATGCTTTCTATAGGATGGCAAGTTGCTCTGCCTTTCGGCAAGCCTACAGGAAGAAGGTTGCACTGGGACACCAAAAAGGAGCGAATATCTAGCAATCTGTGGGTCCTACGCTACATTTGAAAACACTCTGATAAATATTTGAAATCTTACAGTACTCATGAAGCAATAAATGGAGCTCAGAGGGTTGCAGACTTCATTTTCAGGATGTCATTAAATCAGAAAGGTTTCACTTCCATTCTTCGAATGGTTTTTATTTCCCCAAGCAAAGAGATTCTATTCATGCAATTATCTTGATGTATTTTTCCCTGAAATACCAGGATACAATTACAAGTACCGGTTGAGATACCCTGCTATTTTCTTTCTGAGCACAGTGAAATCTACGGGTCTCCCAGATAATACTGTTTTGTTAGATTCTGTGAATGTTGCCCTTTAATTGGGATTAGTGTACTTCCAGTTTTGTATAAAAGTACAGAAAGAAGGGAAAGAAGTTCAAAAATTGGGCATTCAGCAAAAGCCTCAAAAAATGTTCTCTCCAGAGTTCTATATCCAAAACATTTACAGAGCAATGATTGCTCTGTTAGAGAGAGCAGAATTTCTATGTAAGGGCCTATGTATTTTCACTAGCAAAGTTGGATAAATAACTAATGACCCTTCTGAAATAAAGCTACTTGAATTTAGGAGGTGTTTTTTTGTTTTTTTTTTTTTTTTTTTTTTTTTTTTTTTTTTTTTTTTTTTTTGTACTTTCACCTGACTATCTTTTACAGGGATATGGCAAAAAGAAACCAAAATGTGAGTTGAGCCATCAAGAAGTACAGGTCCCCCATCACTTTAGATGTCTAACACCTAAACTTTACAAGATCACTCCCCTTTTTAGATACACTAGGTACCATCAGTGTCTTCAGCTTCCTTGTCTGGTTCTTTGAAGATGCCATATTTTTCTTTACTATTCCAGAAGAAGTGTCTACCCTTTTGTTTGTCCTTGTGTGTCAGAAGCAGTGGGGAAAATCTTAATTAAATTTACTGTCTTGGTTCTCTGTATCACGTTATGTAATACATTAGGACTTTAAGAGCTTAATGTCAAACAGTCAGGAATGAGGCTGGCATGAACAAACACAACAGTGCCACAGTGAAACTGCAATGTTATGAGGAAGAATGACTGCACAAGCTGCTGACTCATGCATTAATCTGATGCACAGAGAGTCTCGGTGTTGCTATACACTGTGCAGGAGAAGGAAAATCGGGCAGCGTTGCCAACCATAACCCAGTGTAAACTTGCAGGTCCAGCCCCTGCACCACGCAACTTAGGAGCAAACCAAAAGGAACCAGTTGTCTTCCCAACTGCTTCTGTCTTTTCCAGTCTGCAAACTTTGCTTAGCATCTGCAAGAGGCTGATGCTCTCTTCCCTATCCGCCCCTTCTACCTCTCTCCATGGACATTTGGCACTTCACACAACTACCTGACTCTCAGAAATGCAGATTTAAGGTGGAGACACCAAGTGACAATGCACGTAAGTCAGGCTCGCACCATGTGACATGGCAAGGTTGTATTCAAAATGAGTTTGCCATCCCTGCATCACTGGAGTGGAAGGCAGGAAGATGTGAAACAGGCAGAGAAGAAGGTTCCTCTTTCCCATTTTTACCTCTCATGTAGTCTCTCCTCATAAGATTGATGTTCCAGGCCCTTAATCATCTTTATAGCTCTATACTGGACCCTCTCTAGAACTTCCACATCCCTCTTGTACCGGGGAACTTCACTTCTTGTACTGCAAACAGTTACAGAACTCTTTTGCTGTTAAACAAGGGTCTGGAAAAATCTGCTGATAGCAGATGGCTTGACAGAAGCTCACCAACCTAATAAAGTTTCTGCAGAGGAATGCAGTATGGCCAGCAGTCTGTGTGTTTCTTTCTGCTGGGCTAAAATTCTTTTGACTTTATATAGAATTTCACCTAACAGAAATCTTAACATGTATGGCCATATGAACATGAGCTGTTGACATTCTTTCTACTCCAGTTGCATCTACAAACTGGTGTTTGAAATCTCGCCTGTTGTACAGTACAGATCCAGTGATGTAAGCTGTTAAAGACTTGCCAGGAAATTTGGATGTTGCTTCTCTTTGTTCCTAGCCTTCAGTGAAATGATCTTGATGAAATAGCTCTGCTCTGAAGACTATTTTTTTAAAGAAAAAGAAATTGATGAAAATTCAGAGTGTACCTCTGTGTGTGGGGAAAAAAATCTCTCTGCCCAAATCTGTGATACCTATATGTGCTCTTGCAATATGATCAGCATGAGAAATACTACTACAAGAATTTCCAACATCTGCAGAACATTACCAAAAAATTGACAAGAAGGTTAAGTTTTAAGGTTCTGATTATCTTATTTGAGCTATTATCTTATTTCCTGTACTTTGGAATTAATAGACTGGAAAACAGCAGAAGAAAATAATTGTCCTTATTTGGGATAAATCAGTCTCTATAACTTGGACTTCCAGACAATCACTATTCACATTTTCAGTATCAACTCAAATGGTTTGAAAAGAAACATCAGTGTGTATTTATGTACCACCGCTTTAATGGCTGCATTCATACACCAGATTGAGACTTCTAGATGCAATTGCTGAAATGCACATAAAATTATAAACTTTCATTGTTATACATATTCTAATGAAGATGCTTGAAATTAATCTATCCCAAACACAGCAAACTGTAAATATAAATAACCTATTTGATGATCAGAAAGATTTATACATAGCCCTGAAAGTGGTGTGATTATCTATTGGAAGGTTGCTGGAATTGACTAGGAATTTGGCACAAAACGGCAGTGACTTTTCATTACCTAAAGTCAAATACCCAACCATAATTCATGGTCATATTCAAGTCTGAAAACTAGAAAGCAAAGACTCCACTCATGATTCTGAACTAGAGGAATCCATCAAGCTGGCAACACTTTAGTCTTTAGTCTTCAATTATATTCCAATTCAGCTAGTTAGGAAATGAAGCTTTTATTTGTTACTAACACTAAATGATATGTTTATTCTAGAGACAGGCAATGCAGAAGATAAAATTAAGTGATTCTAGTGGTTTTCTTGCAAAGACAGACAATAATTATTACATGAGCCTGATAAATAATTATTATGAGACCTTGACAATTAATTATTATGATTAATTTGTTTTTCTTAAAGCTGAATGGTTTACAAACTGCCTGTAAAATGACCACAACATGTTCTATTATTTATTTGAAATTATTATTTAACTTCCACAGCAGATCATTATTTCTCAGTTCCTGTTTTAATTAGAGATGAATATTTCATCTTCTAGATAGGAATAACATGTGCCAGCTGATTTGTTTTTCCTTGATTGAAAGATTTGTACATGTAACAAACAAGAACAGCAATGTCAAATCCAAATATAACATTTGAAATCCATGTTATTATTTAACTATCTACTTCAAATTTGATGCTGACAAAGCCATTTGAATGGTCAAGATAAGCCTTCATGTTTCAAGAGTGCAGGAAATAGCACGGTTAATTTAAATATTTACAAACAATATGGATGGAAAAGAGGTCTTATACCATATCGGCTCCAGCACAGGCCATACAATCTGAAAAGGTATCACAGTCCCTCAGCCCCAAGTTATTCTCCGACTACATTATTTTTCTTTACTTCATTTGTTTTCTCTTCATCGCTTCCATGCCCTTTTCTTTGGAATATGGCATCATTTAGTTACTGTTATGATACACACTATAGCTCTTTACATCATTCTCAGTTTAGTGTTAAACTATCTCTGAGCCTCTTCTCCAGTCTCTGCAGAGTTCTGCCAAAGCCCCTGGCCTCAGTGCCTCAGACACCATTTTAACATGATCCTTTAACATCCCAGGGACCTGGAATGTGGCTGCTTTCCTTGCTTTCTTTCCAAATTTTTCAGCTAACTTAATCCTTTAGTGCTATCCTGAATCATGACTAGTCTGTTCAAGGTCAGGATTTGTTAGAGTCTTTGCACAACATGAATTGGACATTCGTGGAGAAAGCACATATATATACCTATATACATACATATACTTATATATACAAAAACAGCCTTCGATTTCCCTCAGGTAACTTTGTAACCATGCTGTCTTATTCACACACTGTATTAAGGACATATTTAGAACTACTATTCTTAACGGGTCTGTTATTTGGAACAAGTCTAGCAGGTAATGACTTGCAGCTATTCTTAAAAGAGACAGGAGTGAATACTATTAAAATGAAATTCATTTACAGATTTAAAGAAATATTTGCAGAATGTTAATGTTTTCTGCCTAGATTTAATCATGATTTTCACAATTAATAAACACAATTGTTGTATCAGATACCCTTACAGACATCCTATTGTAATACAGAATGACTGGCAAAATGAAAAGTGCAGGAAATAAGACTGATTAAATTTCAAGTGTCACGCTTTTCATATGAAGTCTGAGAATTTATCTGAAAGAGAAAGAGAGAGACAGACTCAGTAATTGTACTGAAGCTTTTCTAGTGTTAAACACCTTGGATTCTTATATTATGAACATGAATACATACACAGACACCTAATTAGCTGACTTGATTAATACATGAACTTCTCCAGTTGCTGTTGAATACCCTGGGAATTACGAGAGATAAGGTACACTTAAAAATCAGGCCAATTTATCTAGGTCTGAGAGCATGGATTTCAGGAGTCTAATTCTGGGCATTCTCGATAGAAAATCCTGGTTCAGAATTCAAAACTATACAACTTTCATATTAATTATAAAATGTATGAGCACAGAATGACAAAGAAGTAAAGTGAAATCTAGTGTCATTATGTTAAATATTCAATACCAATTCAATACCCCAAACATTCATCAGGGTCTCTAGACTGGGGGAAAACAAGGATGGAATTAATAAAGTTCCTTCATTAAACTATCCTCTCTGAAGATCTCTGTTCTGATCTTGCATAGAGATGGCAAACACAATGCATCATATAATCTCTTCTTGATCCATTGATCTAGACCTGTAAATATTTAAGTAGCAATCTACACTTGTCAATACACCAGCAAGAGATCCTGAGGACTTCAAAGGCTTCAGTCAATACCTCCTTTCACCACTGGACAAAGCTCTTCCTACATGATAGGAAACACTCTGTAGTTGGCAGACACAGACTAGATGACCTAACTGATCTTCTCCTATCTTATATTCCAATGTTTCTGCATGAGTCTGAAGGAGAGTCAAGAAAGATATCTAATATTAAGCATGCTTTAAAACAATATTGATCAAGACAGGTTTTGCAGTATATAAAAGCAGTAGGAGATACATATTGAACTGCAATACAGTGTACCTCCCATCAGTCGTAACTGTTAGTTTTTCTTCTTTTATAATTATTTTAGAAGATCAAGTCCCTACTTTCACCATTCTCTAATGTGTTATGAGGAGCACTAGCATTAGCTAACTGGATATAAAGCAGTGTGAACACCACTGTATTTCATAGATAAAACTCCCTCTAAATTTCTCCCCATCATTTCTCCCCGGCTTAACACTATATTTTTAACAGACTGTGTCTTCAGATAAGAAACTTTCTGTTTCAAAGGCAAGGCTTCCGGGAACTTCAAGGCTGAAAGCTGCTGGGGTGGATTTCATGTGTGACAGGTAACTGCCACACAGGAGACAACACGGTCACATTGCAGCTGTGCAGTCCCTCCCTGAGACTCCTCTCATTTGCTGGAATCAAGGGCAGCTCCTGTGTCTACTTTGAAGCTGAGGAGTAAAGTGGTCTTAGCCATCCTAACTAATGCCTTGTTAGACCATGTTATAACTTAGCAGAGCATGCTCATAATTTTCAGTTTAAATTTAGGGTAATCTTCAAGTGATTGGTAGGAGGAATATTCCTTGTAACACGCAATACATCAATCACAAATGCATACATGGTAAAGATCTGCTTTACTTTCTTTTTAAAAAATTGACTGGACTTATGCCTGGAGTTGTACAGTACTACAGAAATATAGGAAATAAGGATTCATTTAAAGCAAGCCAGATCAAAAGCTTCTGAATAATGTCAGCACAAGGACAATCTATCAGTGATTAGAAGTGAACGAGAGCTAAGCAAATTAGAAAACAAAATAAATGGTCCAAACCTTTATTCGTACATGAAAATCAATAGAAAAAGAAAACAAACAAACAAACAAAACTAAAACCAAAAACCCCCAAATCAGAAGCCAATCTTTCAGATCTGAGTTTGAAAAACTGTCATTTTAGTAAGCTTCTTTATTTCCAGTGTATAACCAGTTGTGACATGAAGCATTGCAGCAAAAAGGGCCATCCAGCCCATCCAAACTCAAACTGCTGATGTACTCATGTTCTCATAGAAAAATGAATCTTTCAATATGATTTTTTAGACAAAACTAAACCAGAAAACCAGGCTGAGCAAACTGGCCACTGGGGAAAGTAGAAAGTTCACTGTGCAGTGCTATTGCTTTGAAGTGTGTGCCTGATTTTTTGTCCCTGTGAAGCTGAGCCTAGGGAGAATCCAGAACTAAATTAAAAGTTTTGACTTGAAGGTTCCTCCAAGGCTACTTTCTATTATAGGAATCACAAAACTTCTTGGGCTGGAGGAAATCTCTAGAAATCATCTTGTCTCTCACCTTGTGCTCCTGCGGCCCTCCCTGTTTTAGCCAGCAGCCCATGCCTAAATATTGTAGCTGCTGTTATGTCTTTCCCTTAGCTGCTTCCACACGAGCAGACTTTGCTCTCTCCTCAGACCTCCCAGGATGACTAAGCTGCAGCAGGCTGTACTGGTAGGCCGACCATTTGGAGCATGTGGAACACAGCAGTACCGATTTGCATTGTACAAATTTTACTCCTCTGGCTCATGATTTACTGTTCTTAGCACCACTGCTTATCCAAGATACAGTAAAAGCCTCTCATTCATTTTAAGAATTTTACTGCCTTTTTTTTGGCAAACATCCTCTGTGCACAAGGCTATCCCTGGGCTGCAGCCAGACAAGTGTGAGCGTGCACATGTGCACCTGAACAGGTTAGCTCCTCCCTTGCATCCGTGCTTATAATGACAGTAGTAATGACAACACGTGAAATTGCAAGCTAACAACTTGAGGCGCATGAAAGCAGAGAAGATACCACCTTATAAAAGACCAGGAAGGTTGAGTGAAGGCATTTTGCTTTGGCTAAATGCTTATTGCTAGGCTAAATACTCCGATGTGTGACCTACACACAAAATCGATTTCTAGGAACAAGTCAATTAATTTTTAGTGTGTGCTTTTGTCCTCACCGCACTCCTGACAAAACTTCAAAGCATCTGCAACAGCCTGAGCAGGCCCTGAAGTTTTCCAGGCAGTGGAGAAATGAGCACTGAGGAGACACAGGGGAACATGATTTATATGTCCTGTTCCTTTGCTGCTCCATTGGTTTACTCATGGAATGGGGAAAACTGAATATCACAAACCTACCAGAGAATTCTTTTAATCCCAGCAGTTGAAACTTTGACTATTAAACCCACAATGGAAAATGTAAGTGTAAATACGAGATTCAGAGAACTTTTGTCATATCCTCCTGTAATATGTACCTGTTCAGCACTGTGTATTTTGTTGTTTACAAAGGTGTGTATACTGTCTCTTTTCTTTATTACGATAACTTTATTTTTAGTGAACACTCAAAGAAAAAAAGAACACTTTTAAGTATCCACTAAAAATAAGATTATCATAATAAAAAAAAAAAAAAAAAAGAGACAGTATACTTATTTTGATTGACAGCCTGGTTAGAAAATAAGTATTTGTGGAAATATAAAGTATTAAATAATAGTAGCTGCTTTTTTTCCACATTCAGAAATAAGAAACTAGAAGAAAATGAACAAAAATCTTGCCATAGATAATATCTTTTGCTAATAATTCCTGTGATTTTCACAGGTACTCTCCTGGTTCTTTAAGCCTTAAAATCTCTCATTTTATAATAATCTTTTTCTGTACTGTAGTGCAAGCAGTTCCCACTGTAGGAGCTTCTGCTGATGCAGCATCTCATGGGAAAGGTGATCTATGAGGAAGACTGGCAGATGCCAAAATTTAAGCTCAGTTCTCAGAAAAGCACCTCTGGTCAATTCTGGCACAGTAGAATGAGCCCTGATAGTATCAAGAGGATCCAGTTTACCCAACTCACAATATAACCTAAAATGTTCTGAAAACCACTCAGATCACCTCTGATTGAAAAAGCATTTGCCTTTCAGCCAATGAGAGAAATGACCAAATGTGCAGCCTAAAGCACTTTGCCCATGGATATGAGAAAATCCCTTGCTATCTCATAAATTAATCAAAAATAAAATGAGTCTTGAGAAAAAATGTGTGGAAATTCCTTGGTTAAGAGTAGTCCTGAAGTTCTTATCTGGTGGTTTGTATGTAGTTTGAAGTAGGCATTAGCTGGATACGAAACTGTCTGAGGATGGGAATAGGTCAGACAAGAGTCTTCTCTTGTTAGCTTATCTGGTGTAATAAGCAAAATTAAGCAAAATTTCACAGACTAATACAGGAAAACAAACACCACCACAAGTCTGATTAGGCACCCTGTGGATCTTCTAAAAAGACATTATTATCCTGTGTCAGAGATGAAAACACCTCACTATACCTATAAAGAATATGGGATGGCTGAATGAGATAAAACCAAATACTTTTTAATGGGTGGGTGATAATGTTTGCAAGCACTCAAGGATGTTCATAAATATGCTAGCTGGATGCATACAAATCAAGCTGGCTTCAGAAGCACTTGTAGAAATTATTTTATTTAGTAGTTTGGGCATAACGTCCCACAAACCTAACTATACTGCCTCCAGACTCAAGCTGCTATGTTTGCTTAACACTGCACTGCTCTTTGTGTAAGTTGCTGTGTGGGTCTCTGACATATAAGACACCTCTGCAGAGTCCTCCGTATCTATTTCAGGCATGTCTATACCAAGCAAAGTGAATGGCACAAGGTCTTTACGGTGAGAAATTAGCCTATATTCTTTGTAATTTGTTTCTCAAGTGTGACTCTGCATTATTCATACCAAACAATAAACGTTTTTTTCTGGGAATGCTTCTGTGCTTGTTCTCCTATCACTGGTGTGTTCTACTAGTGGTTTGACATGCTACGTGGATCACTTACAGAAATCCAGAACTGTTTAGATGGGATGAAGGCGTATGTTCTGTTTCTGAGAGAGTCTGATAACGCAGGAAGACAGTTTGTAAAGGATATGAATTTGACCCAAGAACTTGGTGGCTATATAGATCCTTGATGTGAATGATGGCCAACAGCATCTAATTGTAATTGTAACTGTATTAATTGATAACCTGGAGCAAATTCAGCAGATGGGGGAATCCCATCTGCTGGGATTCCAGCTGGGGGAATCCCAAGAGCTGGGGAATCCAGCTCTTGCCCTGTAAGGAAATGCTGAAGGCTTGTTCAGCCTGGGGAAGAGACATCTTCAAGGATACTTAAGAGCAGGTGTCACTCACCTAAGGAGAGGTTATTGAGAAGAGAGAGCCAAGCTTTGGGAGGACAAAAGACAAAACACATAACTTGAAGGAAGGGAGGCTTACACAAAAATTTTTCACCATTAGGACAAGCACTCGTGTAGATTGCCCAGAGAGTCTGTGCAGTCCTTGGAGGCTTTTCAAGACCCAAACCGATAAATCCCTGAGCAACCTGTTCCAAACACATAGTTGACCCTCCTTGGAACAGGAGGTGGAACTACCAGCTTCCTGAGTTTCTTTACAACTGGAATTACCCTGTGGTTTGGTGAGCCTATGTCTCTGTGTGCATCCAGTCTTATTAGTTTTCACAAAAACAGACAGGAATTAGTGGATGAAGCAAGCAGCCCTCACAGCAGGACCAGGGTATGAGCAAGCATCCTACAGGGAACTTGGACTGCAATATTCTTTGGATCAAAAAAATCTACATTTCTTGCTCATCTGCCACAGATAGGTTCACTGACAAGTAATCCTTCTCCTCAAAGATCAATTGAATCAATGAATGAATCATGAATTGCCCACTTTACTCCACTTTCCTCTGTTAAAAAATGTCTGCGCTGATTGCTTGCCAATGTATTTTGTTGTCCCAATAGATGAACCGCTGCGAACATAATCTATGTTTGCATCAGTTCCATAACCAATTTTATAATTGTCTCTTGTGCAGAAAAGTACTCCTCCCTTCCAGTTTATATGAGCTGCAGCTCTAAGTGTTGCCTGGGACAATGCCTGAGATGGAGTGTTAAGTGAACACTGTCAAGTCTATCCTGAATGAGGTAGCTTCTTATCATCTCAGATGCAGAAACAGCTTTTTTCTAGCAATGTTAAAATGGAATTCTCTGTTCTGACATTTCATCTGAAGGCCATGAATAGGTTAAGAATAATGTGAGGTTCTGAACCTCCTAAGAAGTTAGTGGTCCAATTACAGATTTTGTGTATACTTTGTTTTCTTAAGAATAAAGTTATTATACAGAAAGCATTGAAAATATCTCTGTGATATGAACAATCTGAGAAAAAGAACTCTGTCCTGGAAGTAGTTTTGCCTTGTAAGAAATCAAGAAAATTATGAAAGAATAGTAATATAAAAATATCTTGCTTTTACATATAGGAAAATTTCTGGACTTGAATCTTATTGTGTTGAGGAAGAACATCTATATTGACAAGAAAGAGAGAAAGAGAGAGAGGGAGAAAAATGGATGGAGTCAGAGGCTTATGGGAGGCACCTAGCTATAGATGAGAAGGTTGTATTAGCAAAGAATAAGTTTTAAATGACTCTCATTCATTTGTCTTTCATCCAAGTGGAGGGAAAAAAAAAAGTTTCCAAAATTTTGCAAGATGGAAGTATCCAAAAAGAGGATTGACTTCACAGTTCCTGATTCTGTCCTGTCTTCCCACGGATATGAAAACTCTCCAGAGATGAAAGGTGAACCTGAGCAGTCTACTTTTAAATCAATTTTGGTTTATGCAAAGATGCATATGTGCTGTGTTCTCAATAGAGAATATCATAGCCTTTCCAGAATACTGAAAAAATCAGGACCCCAGAGACAGTCACAGGTCATGGTGCATTCAAATAATGCGCATGTACTCATGAGATCTAAGGGGAATCCGTATTTTCCATGATGTGGGATCCTATATATATCATTAGAATTAATATTAGGTGAAATAGAGTTGAGAAACTTGGTATCAATTTTCAATATTGATAATTTTCCCAGGGTGACAAAGTAACAGCAGTAATACTTTAATCTGTAGTATGACAAAGAAGCCAAAACTGAGTGTACTTTTAATGGATTTCAAATATTAGCATATACTATTTATAGTGCGACATGGGTAGCAAACTACCTGTGGTTAAAAAAGCTGCTAAAAATCCTCAAAAACTACACATTTTTATAGGGTACTAACTCTCAATTTCTGTGAAAAGAATGACCAAAACAACACATTTTTAAGGTTCTTTTCTTAAGAAAAAAAGCTATACATTTGTGCTATGGGTCCATTATTCAATCTACTAGTAGCGATTTCTGCAATTTTGGCCAATATTAACTCCTTCAGACTGAGCTGAAGCAGTTTCAAAAACTAATAAATGTATAATGTAAATCATCATTTTGGTAGGCATGAATTTAACGATCCAATTGAGGAAAATATATCAAACAAGCTCAATAATTATTTGTCTAGTTTGGCATGCCATTAGGTCCTCAGAACACAGAAAGGGCCAGGCAGTCTGTCAGCCAGCACATCGGTTCATTTTTGAGTCAGTCACAATATTTGTTGATATGACTCAGTTGTTAATAGCAGGGATTAAAAGAAAAACAGAGGCAATGTAGAAGGTATTTTTAAGAAGTGTTGATTATAGAGAAAGGATGAACTAGAAATACAATGCGAGTCAGCCCAGGGGGAACAGGAAGACCAGCTGAGATTACTGCTAATATCAGGTAGAGGGGAAAAGGAGTGCAGAGGTAAAGAACAGGACACAGATTCATGGGAAGTCAAATTTGGTTAACTTTGTTTAAAATGAAGTATCTCCCTCACTCTCAAGATAATTTTGTGACTACAGACAAAATATTCATAAACTACACAGGGCATATTTGCAGAAATGCTTTATAGAAAAAAAAAATCCCTGGTGATTTATTAATAAAGTTAATCTTGATAATCTTCCTGAAATATTTTTTAATTTATTACCTCTATTTCTGCCATGGAACAGGAAGCCTGGCTATGCATAGATATGATTGTCTTGTTATGAGATGATACCTATAAGTATCATCTACGTGTAGGACAGTATGCTTTTTATATGAGTAATGGAAACAAACTATACCTATTTTGATTGGTAAGGAAGAGAAAGGGTGGATCAGATGATTGTTTGACCAGTTTTAAGGCTTATCAGCTTTTCTTAAAATTGTTTTCTGCCATAATAGCTTTAATAAATTGACTGATTGTTTATCTGGTCAAAAAAAATGGTGCTGGGAAAAAAATTTTTTTTCCTATTCTTTCTTAAAATTAGTTGTTGCCTATTTTTGGTGGGCTGGACCATAAAGGTTCACTTCTTATTTTATGCCAGTTTCTACCTATGCCTTTACTAACCTAAGAATAAGGTTGTTTATCTGGCCATGGATTGAGGTCTTTTCCAGGCCTAAATTTAAAGTGTAACAATTCCTGTGATTTTTCCAGTTCCCTGGGCCTGCAGGAACTTAGCCACTGGGGCCAGACATCCATATTACAAACTCTGGCATTCTTGTCAACCTCAGCATAGCCCTAAAACCTGGGAGGGGAACAAGTTCACTCTGTGACGGAGCAGAGTTGTATTGACATGAGGCCATGCAGCCAATGTCAGACATACTCCTACCAAGGCTGGAATTTACATTGTTGAGGCTGGCACTTTTCATCAATGATTTATACACTTGAAAACAACAATATACGAAAAAAAAAGCTCCCCCTCCCCGAACACATGGAGACAAATTTGCCCCAGAGCACAGACTGAAGGAGGAAAATAGCTGAGAGGTTACCAGTGCAGTTCTTCTGGAAGTTGGGGTTCTCCAGCGGATGCCCTGGGATACGACACTGGAATCTGTGCTGCCAGAACTCGGGGAACCAGGGGTTGCGCGTGTTTGTGTCCAGCCGCAACTTCAGATAGTAGTCGTCAAATGACAAAACCTCTGGAGACTGCAGTTTGATAGTGATGCCTCCATTGGCTTCAGGTTCATAACCTTCAATGACTTCATCCCTGTCTGCCCAGCCATCACTGGAAAGAGGAAAAACCTGTTACACAGAGACAGGAAGCTCACTTTGAAAAAGCAGCTAGGCAAAGGTAGGCCAGCACCCTCAGAAATGTGGTTACAAGGACATCTAAAACAAATTCCAGGCAAATTTAAAATTCAGGTAAAGAGGGAAAGAAGAAAGAACAGTAATGGAGGCTGTTATATGAGCAATTCGGGCTGATTTCACACTGAGCCTGAATTAGCCATGCTGGAATGAAGAAGACCCATCTTTGTCCCCCTGGAAAGGAGTTATGGACATAGCATAGTGTCTTTATGACTGAGGAGATTCTGCCTTATTCAGGCTATCCTGGCAAAGGTAGAAACTGGAAGAATTAATATTGATAGAAATGGAACCAAACCAGAATCCTGGGTATTCTAAAGAAGACATCTTACAGCAGAAGAGTAATTCAAATCAAACATGATCTGAGAAATGCATCATGTTGGGGGAAACGTAATTAGAATACTTGATAAAACTAAATAGACTAAAAAGAAAACCACATGCTATTCTTTCACCATCTGTGAAAACAACTTTTTTTTTTTTTTTTTTTTTTTTTACTGACCAATGGCTTTTCTACTGCAATTTTCTGTTCATTCATTTGTTTATTCTGTTGTCAATCTAAGCCATGCCAAAGCAGAGAGACAGTCTTACAGACTTGAAGATAAAAATCTTCAATCAATTCAAATCTGTAAAAGTCCTTTGGGCTTAGCATCTGAGTTTTAGTTTAGTTCTCTTAACTAGAAGTACATTTATTTAGTGTCATTATCCAATTCTTTTAGGATTTCCTAAGCGCAGTGGTATTACAATCTGATTTAAGTGCAAGTATAAATCAGCCTATGATTAATTCTAATATGATGGTCATTTCATGAGAGAAATAGCTTATTTTGGTTCTCTGAACTATCTGTATCCATTTAGCATCAAACTGGTAGCAGTGCTGCTGTGAAAAGCAGGCAGAAATGCTGAAGTACTTCAGCTATTTAAATTTCACATAGTTCAAGTCACAAACTAGCAAAAAGTATCAGAAGACACAATATTTACTTGTTCTGTGTGTGGGGAAAACCAGCAAGAGGTCAGCTGAAGAATAATTAACTGACTTCTAATTGCATGATTACTTCATTTGATGTCACAGTGTTTACGCCTTGCAGACTGTAGAATCAAGCAGGAACATTACTGAGTCAAAAAGATTAAGTAAATTGGGTCATTTTTTACAAGACTTTCTGGAAAGGAGGTAGTTTCTCTAGTGCTGAGATTCCTATCAGGCAGCCATTAGAATGATTTATTTCCTCTCCTCTGTAAGTTTGGCTTGGAAGATTGCCACATTAACACCCAAAATGAGGAAGAGCTTTTCTGCAAAGGTGAAAAAAAAAATGTTTCTCAAGATCTTTTAGTGCAGCTGGTGGAAAAGCTTGCCTAAATTGGAACATAGACCCTCTTCTCATGTTTGGCGCCTTCTAGCCCGCAAATGCTTTTTTGTTTGTTTGTTTGTTCTCTCTTCAACTTCCTAAAATTATAAAACGGCCTGAAAACTCATGCGCCCAACCAAATGTGAAGAAAAGACACTGGAATCAGAATATGGGAGCTTTTCTATACTTTCAGTAAAGCCAAGGAGCCAAGGAGAGTCTCCCTCTGATTTCCTAGGGGACCTGTACTTAGGGGACTGTGTCAGTAGCTGCAAATTCTTGTCAGTGCTTAAAGTTGCCCTAGGGAGCCTGAGCAGCTTAACAAGCAGTGGTGGGAGGACAATTATTGGAGACCTAAGATCTCTTTATAATCTGTGAAAAAAATTTCTTTTTACTCTGTGGAAAAATATTGTCTGAACAATGTGCATCATTAGTGCTATATGAATGAATGAATAGCATGCCAGAAGACAGTGTTAAAAATTTTGACGTTTTTAATGCTGAGCAACATCATGATATTAAAGGCCAGATGACAGTGTGCACATCAGTGATACAATCATAAAACCAACAGCTGATACAAGGGGAAAAAAGAAATCTCATTAAAAGGCAGTGCACACTATTCTTTTATTGTGAGAACCTAGTGCTTTCCACCTACTTTCCCTTTTTTATCCTGCTGAGTGGCAAGTAAAGCTGAACGTTGCCTGTGTATTTCTCCCACGTGCCTTTAGTACAGATTTCATGAACTCCGGGCTGAAATAACAGAGCTGCTTATGGGCAAGAGAAGGTGGCTCAATACGGTCTAGCTTTGAAGCACGGCCAGTGCTTCAAATTATTTTTAGACCGGGATCAACCATGGCCTGGTTGAGCTGAAGCTCTTTGGTGGTGTTTATAATGTGAGGACAGAAGCAGTGAGAGAGGGACAAGGGTGTGGGCATCAAATCAGCCAGTGTTCACTGCTAGCAGAGGAGGAATCACCTGCTTTTGTTACAGTTTATGGGGTTTATTGCGCTCAAAGTGGTCAATAATTTTCTGCAAGCTGCTCTCAGTTTAAGCGCAGTCTGGTGGCTGAGCTTTCAAAGGCAAATGCAAATGCCAGCATTCAATCACAAGCAAGAATCAGGCAAAAAGGGAAAAACCCTGGGGGTACCCCATCCATCTTCAGATTTCCAGTTTCCCACCAGCACAGACTGAGTTTGAAGAAATTAAGCAATTTCTTAACCAATTACTCTCCTGATGATGTATTATACTGGACACTTCTGAACTGCAGTGAAAACACCCACTATATTTTTTGAACACATACATTCTTGTGACTAAAATACCAGTTAAAATATAATGGATTTCCAATTTCCTCTCCTCTCCCAAACATGAACACTGTCAGCTGCTTTTCACAAGGGCTGATGAGACAACCAGCAATCAAGGAGTCTATTTTCATCTCTCCAGGACTTTAACTCTAAATGGTACAGTTCCAGTTCTGCTCTGCTTCTCAGTAGAGCATTCAGGCCATTGCTTTTTCAGATGTTTATTTCCAAACAGGCAAACAAGCAAGAAAGAGACAACATTTACATGTTTATGAAGAACATTTGGAAGCTGCTCTGTGATTTTTGTGGGAGATGCCATTCCTTCACAGTTAAAGAAAATGAAATATGTTTGTTAGTCTGGGAAAATGTAAGTGGCAATTTGATCCTTGCACCCTTGCAAGGCAAGCCCCAATATCATAGGGGTAAACTAATTTAGATACCTGTGTCTGAAGGTCTGCATCATTCCACATCTGTCAAAGTCCTCAGCATTAGCAAATGCAATGTTCTTATGATATTTGCATTGGTGGTAACACTTTTTTTTCCCAGCTATACTGATCAAAACACATAAAACATATAAAAGAAATTAAGAGTAAAAAGCCTTTTGTAAATGCTGAATGAGTTTCCTTTTCAATAGTCCTTCTATCTAGAACAGATGTTATTATTGTAAAGCTAAATAAATTAGTCACACTAAAATAATTTCATCTCTTTTTGGATGGGTTCTGTTCCAGTGCTGGGGGATATTTTTCTCTTGGTTTTAAAAACAGTGTTACATGCAGTTATTAGGAATCAGAAAATTAAATTAGAAATATTAGTGTCAGGCTTCTAAGAACTGCTGCACAGAAGTTCCCTGCAGATGTGCAGTCCTGCTCAGGTGGACCAGAGTCCATGTTCTTGCTTTTCTCTCCAGAAAACTAAAGCACATGTCAGTATACTCTGCTTCCACTCCCACAGAGCATGTTTCTGGATGCCTTCTTGTCATTGCTCTCAAGGCTGCCAGCTGGCCTGCTGTGATATGAAACTTCTAATAGATTTAAATATGAGGACAGCATCGCTCAAAAACATCAACATTTGATAAAGTGCCAAGGCCATTCTGCTATTTATGTCAATATCTTTGCTTTAAAGCAAAACGATTATACTCAGGAATATTTTTACATTTTATTTGGGAAGTGTCTTTTTGCAGAACCACTCTTCTGGGTGGTGATCAGTCACTGCTTATTGAGAGACATTTCAAAATGCTACAAATCCCAAAGTAGCGATAAGTGGAGTTTAAATAGTCTGCAACTTGGTTCTGATAAATGCCAATGTTCTGGATAGCTGGTCAGAGCAGAAAACCTGCTACTTTTGTTGCTCTAGCTGTTTATAAAAATCTTGCTCTGATAGAGCCCAACTGGCAAATCCATCACGGATTCTCGTGCCTGCCTGCAGGAATAAAATTTTAATGGTCTCATCAGTGCTATTCTGACAGAATTCAGAGCCCAGCATGAGACCAATCCAGAAAGTACCAGTGTGTCAGGTGAGATCACTTAATAGGCAGCTCCACCAAAAAAAGATCACTGTATCTTATTGCTACTTGATATGAGCAAGGGTAGTAGAACCAGACTCTGAGTAATCTGCAAAAAAAACCACTCTGAGTGGCTGCTCAGAGATCGTCTTCTGACAGTAGATTAAAAAAAAAATCTTTATTTCATCAGGCTGGTGTAATGAAAAGAGAAAACAATGCTAGCTCATGGTGAAAGAGGATGGAAATAATTCTCTGGCAAAGAACACTATCAAAAATATTCAGTGCCCATGCTACACACCAAAGTCCACATAGAAAGAAAATGGAGACTGCCCATAATTCATGTGTCAGCAGCTGGCAAAGCGGAAGCGGAAAAATGCTGAAAAATGTTGTTAATGAGTACTAAATCAAAGCTAAAACACAAAAGGATGCTCACTTTTGTATTCAGTCATTCAGCTAAATCACTGGTGCTCTGTACTTGCCTTGAAAAGTGTGACAGTGTTCCTCAGTTCCAAAACCGTAAGTGTTACCTCTATATGTGTGAATAATCCTGGTTATCTTATAAAGATTAATCTCCTGAATAAATATAAAGCTGTATTTCACTGCTGGCAATACCAGGCTAGAAAGCTGCATATTGTCATGCTATGGCCTGGGGCTTGCAGAGCACTGGCTGACCTTCTCAAAATGAAAAGACTCAGAATGAGGAGTTTACCAAGTCTTGTCAGCTGAAAAAGAAATGGAGTAAACAGTCCATGAGTTTTGCTCATGCGGCCATAGATGGAGTAGGCAGGAATTATCACTCTCCCAGTGAAAATATCATGAAAATACCAGCTTGAAGAACTAGAAGCAGGAGGAGAAAACTACCAAGGCTCTTTCTTGGAAAGCAGTAAAAAGTAAGAGGGAGAGAGAAGACTACCATCCTGAGCAGGTACAAGGGGAGCAACTAAGGAGCATTTGCTGCTAGGCTGTTCAGTTACATAATTTAGACTTGTAACTCCTACAGTGTTTGTATGCCACTGTGGGCAACCTGCTATTGCCAGGCTCAAGAACATGCCAAACCTGGTCAGGACCTGGACTGCAGCAGTCCTGAGCCAGAGAGGTTTAGGGGCGGTGACTGTCATGATTTAACACTTAATACTGTTCCCCTTGCGAAGCTCTGTGTGTACTCATCACAGTGTGAACTCCAAGGTCCTACAAAAGGTGCCTTTTTCTAAGTGATATAGAAAAATGAAGTCCAACAATATTCTCAGGGCCACTTCCCATAGTCATATTCCATGATAAATTTTCTGTTCATGCCATGTTCTGTCACATAAAGCTGCAGTGAAATTTTCACTTCCTGTCTATGACTAGGAATGGCCCACAATCATACTAGTGCATTAGCTTTTGTACTTAACACCAGCAAAAACTGTTGGTAAGGACTTCTAACCTTTAGTTAGCAAATCAGTGGATGTTTTTTTGAATGAATGACGCGCTGCAAAGAACTTAAATAGATAAATGACAGGTCATTATGTTTTGGATGATTAATATTCTTTTTCATGTGAATTTTTCGGAGGTTTTGCACTATTCGTTTAAAAAAAATGTAGATTACAACCTCATGGACCATGATGGATTGTCTATTTTGTAAATATGTATTTAGGAAAGTTTTAATTATCATATGCAGTGTGTGTATTTGCATGAAATTTGCATAATGTAATTTAACTGTCTATCAGGAAGACATGATCTTGGAGAGGCTTTGCTGTGAAAATTCTTGACACAGCTGGCATGTACGGCATTTTGTAACCGTGGTGCTGCTTATATGGAGGGAAGGTTTTACCATTCCCCAGGGTACACACCGGTGCATATCTCCGAAAATCAGCAACTGTACATGTATTCTCCAAGGCAAAAGCTGAGTTTTCACAAGGTGTACGCATGCCTCTACCCTAGCCTGTCAAGAGGATTGAAGCCTTGTTCTGCATATTTCAAATTCACAACATGAAGCATCATGAATGTGCAATCTCTTTTCCGAATGAAAATAAGTGTCACCAGGAAGGGAGTGGGGAGAATTTCTGTATAAGCACATGCTAATGGGGAGCCTTGGTCTTAGCTCTGTGGCTCAAAGGTATTCTTGGCTCCAATATGGGAAGTTGAATTTTAACATCTTATTAATAAACTGAAACCTGAAAATAAAGAATTTTACCTTTGATTCTCTATGTCGGCTCCTGAGGAATTTTTTAAACCCTCTTTTACAGCTGTGCTGCAAACCCTGTGCAAGGAGTGCACATCACTAAGGAGTGCACTGAGGTCTATTTTGTACAGCCAGACCTGGGTGTAAAGGGAAATGGAGAGCCTTCTACTTCCCCTCCAGCCTGCAAGTTCCCATGCTGGGGCCACATCTGAAGTTCTCAGAAGAGACATACCTTACCTCAAGGAAACGGGCTAGAAATGGCCAGGGAGGTGCAGAGAATAAATGAGGACCTCCCTCTGCTCCATGCCACTCCAGCAGAGCTTGCTGGGGGCTTGAACGTGTATTTGTTGTACTCCTAAAAGACTAATTCATGGAGGCCCTCCCTAACCACGGATAGAAAAAGAGGCACACCAGGCATATTTCCTTCCCTCTCATCCTGTTTTGTTTGTGGATACTCTGAGGCACAGGAATAGGAAAGTACCGTAGAAGCACTTTTCTATTTTTCCTCAGATCGTGATGAATTCAAAGCTTGAATTCAAAGCTCTAGGTTTCTCTTATATGTTCCTTTTCATAGAGTAGTCCAGAATTTTCCTTTAGTGTTTTATATTCTCATGATTCCCTCAAATCATTTCTCATGGGATAATGCTTAAAAGAAATATACACAGACTTTATAAGTCTTTTTTTTTAATAGAAAAAAATAATTTCTAAATATGAAGATCTAAAAAAGACATCTACTTTTTGCATCTTTTTGGCCTTAAGACATGCACAAGCTTTCTGGAAGCCTATTTCCACACTCATGCTTGAAAACTGTTCCTTTACATCACTTCTGTGAAGAAATTGCTCATTGTTTTGATAGTTATTAAATTTAACCATTTCTGCAGTAGGTAGCTGCTATTCCAAGATCAATTCCCTGTAGTCAGAAGATCATGTTATCCATTCCAGCTTACAAAAAATGAAAAACAAAAGGTGAAATATGATGAAAATCATAATAGAATCTCAGAACTTGTTAAGCTGTTAATCAAGGCTCAACATAGAAGAAAATGTTCATAAGCAGCTGTTTCTGCAAAAGGTAATTTAAATTTGGCCATCTTTGAAATTTTTTTTTTTATACTTAATGTGGATACTTGAACACTCAGGTTACTGTGGATGTTTACAAAAAGTGATATTCTCCACACAAAAATTTACAAAAAAAAAAAAAAATTATCTATTAATGTGTAAAATATCTAATTCATTTTAGGCTAGTGTGTGACCATGTCTTGAACAATATTTTTTCTAATAAATCAGTTCTTTCAGGGCATATTGATATATAGCCCTGATCAAAAGCAACTGCTTTGAAACACTTGAAAATGATATAAAAATTATTAATAATTTACTCTTCTCTGGAAATGAGCTTTAAAGGCTTATTATCAAAGATTAGACCATAAATTTCTCATTCATTGTTTAAGTGTTACTCACACTAACTGGCTTCAGTGAAAATACCAGGATGACAGATACTCATTGATGCAGGCTCTCACTAGGATGCAGCAACTGAGTGGTTTTACAGCACATCCCACAGTAACCTCGTTTTGTGGTTATCAAGGGCTTGGGAAGTTGTAGTGAGATATATATTTAAAAATACAGCTCACGCACAGTATTACTGTAGGAATCTAGGAACTGAAAAAGAAAAAAAGAAAAAAAAAATAGAATAATTTTCTTCTACAAAAAATTACAGAATCCACTCCAAGAGCGAGTTCGTAAAATTTTACTCCTACAATGCAGCTGTTATTTGATGACTTGAATGGGATCTCAATCTTCACATGCTCATGTGACTAACCTTTCCCTACAAGAAATCTCCCTTTCTGCCATCTTTTCTATCCATCTTTCCTCCCCAGAGGATTTTCCTAACTTGCACCTTTTCAAGCTGATTCGAGCAAGTTTCTTGCTGGTCCAGAGAAGGACAAGACAAGATAAAATACTTGGGTGAACAATTTCCTTTACTTCAGCATGCTTGCCTGTAAATTAGTAACTTTGGTCACCTGCGAACCAGAAATACTCTGCACAACCAAGGGCACCATTTTGGTTGATACATCTGTGGTTGGTGGATGTCTCTGGCGTTTATGGAAAACTGAATCATCAGTGAATTGCTGCAGCTCTGTGCACATGAACTCAGAGGAAAACAAATGTATTCATACAACAAATGGTCTACAAAGCATTTGACAGTACTCAGGCAAGAGCTGACTGATGCCACAGCTGGAGCTTCTCTTTCTATTTGCAGCTCTTAAAAAAGAGATGAGAATAAAGAGAAATGAGAATAAAAAAAAAATCTTTTTCTTATAAAAATGAAATGAGAATATCTTCTTCAGGAATAATACTGTTGCAGTGCAAATGTAAGAAGAGAAGACTGAAGCTTTGAATAGTTTGGATACAAGACAGACTGCTGCTCAATAGAAGACAGAAGAGATGAAGGAAGAAAAACTGATGGGGAGGACAGAGCCAGATAAAGAGCTCTGCAGGTTTTGTCCTTGTGATGTGATTAGAAGTCAAATGGGCACTGCATTTTAGGTGTTTCCTGCTGCGTTAGGATGGAAAATAATTTTAAGTTTTGCAGAGTGCATTTTACCTTCTGCTGATGGCAACCCACGCTTACCTACTTGCTTCCTAGTGCTTTAAAACTCCTTATTTTCAATTCTCCTCAGAGCTAAAGCATGAATAGACTCAATGTGCACAGGTGAAATGGAGGGAAGTCTAATATTAGCCTGAGTCATTTCTGTTTGGGGGATCATCTATTCTGTACGGAGCAAGTGACTCATCTTTAGTGAGTACTATGGTATTGATACTGAATCCTCTAACTTTCATCTGGTAGCACTTACTCATTTGAATAATACAACAGAAAACAAATGAGATGATAGCTCAGCATTGGTAAACCCTGTTCAGTTACAAAAAGGCAGAAATATGAAGTGAGGAGCAAGGTCACATTCATCATTTAACTTTCCAAAGGTCCACGACAGGCAAAGCATGCAACTGTTCAGGAATGCTACTGTGAAGATATTTTGAGAGTTTTTAAGTAAGAAGAGTGCTAGGAGCAGATATATGGTTGATATCATAATTTTTGAAAAGATATTATAGCTGATAAGAAGCTAGAGGAATGGGGGGAAAGAAGGAAATTACTATGGGGAAAAGAATGCTATCCACGGTATAAATAATTCATAATCCATCTGATAGGTATTACACCTATTTCCAACAGTAAGAAAGGAAAAATATTTAACCCCATGCCCAATTTTAACATTTAGGAAACAATGCTGATAGAAAGAATGGAAAAAAAAAAATCAACAGCTTATTTTTTCAAAGTCTTTATGAAATGCAGCTACAGTTTTTTTTTACTGAAATCAGAGTCAAAATATGGTTCTTCAGCAAACAAACCCTTATTTATACTCACTTTTGTTTACTAATTAGTTTTGGAATGGTCATATATTTTTTAATTTTGTTCAGTATGCTTCACTATGTGGTTGCTACCATGATCAGGAGTGGGTCAGGGTTGTGTGGGAGTGGGTAGGCAGCTATATTAACAAACCTATAGTAACTATTACACAAGCCAAAGAGAGACTACACATGAATGGGAATGAACTCTTATTTGCCACCCAGGCTGCGTCCTGTGACACTATATATCTCCCACCCTGCAATGCAGAGCTGTCATCCATATATGGCCAAGCACCTCCTTGACACCTTATCCTTTTCTCTTTCCCATTTCTTATTCCTTATCTCCCTAGTTACTTTCCTTTCTACACTGCACCCTCTCTACCCCTTCCTAGCCTATGGGGCTTCATCCGATGAAAGCTTCTAGGTATTACCACCATATAAATGATAGAGAAACATAAAATGCTTCACAAGCCACAAGAAGAGAAAGCAAATTTTTGATAGCTACTAATTTTTGGATGGCAGCCAGTATCTTCACATGTACAGCAGGTGCTTGCACACTGGCAACTATATTTTAATCCCCACCGAAATATACAAAACCAGAAGATCAGTTAAAAAGAACTGGCTGAGAAGGTCTGGTGTTGTATTAATGGGAACTATATGGTTTTGACAGAGGATGAACAAAGCTATTCCTAGAAGACTGACCTAATATAAAGAATAAGAGCATTATGAGAAAGTTATTACTTATTTCCTTTGCTGTATTGGCACAAGCTTAGCTGTACAACAGGATATTTGAATTCTAACAGATGTATTAATTTTGTGTGTTTCCTCATTCCTAGCATTGGTCTTATCAGAAATGCATTCCACATTTAAAAATAAAAAACAAACAAAAAAGCAAACAAATCCAAATCTTTTTAACAAAAAGTAGAACTTGACCCAGTACTGGACAAGGAGATATAAAGCTTGAACTATCAGAAATTCAAGTGTCAGAACATCATAATGTTTTCACTGGAAACTGAGATAGAACTAGGAAATCATATTTTTGCACAGAGAAGTGGAGTTGTAATCAGGGTGGAACTGAAATATCAACCTCCCCAAAAAGACAGCCTTCTGCCAAATTAGAGTCACATTATATATGTGTGCCATGTAATTCTGACAAGCAAGAAAAAAGAAAGGTAAGAAAGTGTTTGGGGAAAAAAGTAATGACGTTAGCAGACAATAAAAGCAATATTTGCTATCTCAGTTTTTATTGCTGCGGTGGGGAAGTCCTTACCTCAGGACTCTAAATGTGCAGATGTCCACGAAAACAAGCTTGAGACTATGTTGTCCAATAACTGAAGAGGGGAGAGCCATTTCTTTATTATATGACTCTCTAATCAATGGCCAGGTATAGCAAAGATTATTTTGATAGGGAAGGTTTGACAAGAAGGTGTCTGATGGGAATTGGTTTAATAAGATAACCTTTTTAAATGGTATATTCAATAAATCCCTGGAGAAGCACATACCAGTGTTAATTTGACAGCCTTTTCTGTAGAAGTTTTTCTTTCTTTCTCTTAAAAGAAAATAAAAATAAAAGTAATGAAACTGCATAGGGACAGATTTGTTTTATCTTTTCTTCTTTTTAATGAAATCCCACAGCCTAATTAACCAGACCTTGTGTAGCAGTAGTGAAACATGAGCTCATTTGAAGCCAATATGCCCCCTTAACAATAATGGAAGTGGGTATGTTCCTCCTTTCTCCTCTCCTAGATCTTCTATACTATCCACCATCTCATCAATGTAAACCAGCCAATTTTATTAGCCCTTTACTGGTCATTAACTGCTTTGCAGAAAACTTCTCATTT
>VZSV01000055.1:2995851-3060860 GCA_013398735.1 Nothocercus julius | reverse complement strand
TATCATTATATATTATGATATTATAATAAATAATATAATTTATCTATTATTATTTCTAAAACTCCTTTATGGAGAAGTGTATCCTAATAATTTCACAGAAAACATTAAATCTGTATTTGCCAGGCATGGAGTTCCAGAAATTTTCATGTCTTACCAGTCTGCAGCTCAATAGGTTGCAAAATTCTGTACATTGCACAGAATTATGAATGTCTACATGAACACATCCAGTCCCAGACCCTCTGAACTGAATGATGCAGAGAAAAATGGAGTTCAGATAGATAAAAGTCTATTCACAAGGAGCTATAGAACAGATGTATGCTTATGCCAAAGACTATGTGAGCACCATCTCTAAAACATAGTCTATTATCTGGTGAAATTTTGTTTTAACAGAAAAATCAAAATCAGACTTCCTCGCTTAGTCAAAAATATAATGGAAAGCAAAACTGATCTCATTGTAAAATGATAAATTTAGTATGACAGGAGTGCACGGATATTAAAGTTTCTGAAGCTGGGAGCTGCCGGTTGCATGCTTAATGGCACTTGGTGGACCCAGAGCTGCAGCAACTAGAGAAGCTTGCTTGTTCATCTAAAATACCATTTCCGGAAAACATTTTTATGGGAAACTGGAAGTCATTACTATGTCTTTTCTCCAAAAAAGGGGAGAGCAGACAGAAGCTGCAGAACTAGTCCCTAAAAGCAAACTGGAAGCAGAGCTGCTGGAGGATAGGAATTGCAGAGAATGGGACAAAGTCCAAAGTACTATTAGATGAGCAATGAAAATATGCAGAATGCTACTAAAATAATTTAATGTTTTCCTCATGACCCCTCCAAAATAAAATGTAGGGTGCTATCATTTTCTATTTCTTATATATAATATATAAATATATATATACACATAATGTATTTATTTATATACTGGACCTTTGAGAGTAAAATAAAAAAGAACAAAGTGTATAGTCAGAGACCGTTAAAGTAAGGAGTCTTGGGCAGAAAGCAAGTTAGATCCAGAAGAGAGTAAGCCTGGACAGTGAAATTTCACAGAAAAGAGTAGATCAAAATTGCTCCTCTCAAAGGAAGAACAATTGTTCCTCAAAGGAGGAACAATTTCTTCAAGCTCCTGCTGACTTTTAGTTGCCAGCTGCCAGCTGAGACTGGCCCAACTATTCAAGTGCTTCTATTCCTCCCTTTTTCAGCACAATGAGAATATTTAAACACTCCTTCATGACTTTGCATTGGGATGGAACAGGTGAGCTGTGTTCACACAGCAGTGAACTTGGGGAGAATATGCTTTTTGCTGCTTCCCCACTATTAGTTACTCCTGCCTGCTAAGTAGTGTATTTGACCACTTGCTTGTGGATACAGCACATCAAAACATGAAGGATTAAGAGGCTTACTAGGCTGGATCAAATACAGAATATAAGCACATAATTTTGCATACAACCATCAGTGCAGACCTACTTGGACCTTAGCAGCAGGTAGATGTCTTGCACCCCAGTGACTAGAACAACCGCAGCCAAGTCAGTCCTCTCCCCCAGTGAAACTCCATTGCGCATCTCAGCCATGACTCATGAGCAGGGATCAGGCAGTTGTGGAAAGGTGAAAAAGGATGGATTCAATCAATTGTGCCATAATTATTCAGGTGGTTCTCATTTAGAAATTCTGGGAGATGAAAAATAGCCATGATCTCTGTGCAATCATCTTAATTCCCTGTGCAAATGTAGGTTGAATTCTCACCTCATTGCGACTACTCAGGAGCGGCTGAAGCTAATGGGGTTACAGAGCAATGTAGTAAAAGAAACTGCATCAGGACTCATATCTGTCTTTAGAATAGGGCTTGTTTTAAATTTAGTCTTTCAAAAACTCCTTGAGATGAAGGTAAAACAATATACAGGGATGATATTAGTCCCTAGTGTTCAGCTTTCAGTGGCACAGAAGCAGCTTTCTAGTCCATCTCTGCTCATGATAGGCCAGAGCCAAGGGGTGACACCAAACGGCAGGTTGGTATTCAAAGACAGTAACCAGACAGTGGGACAGACGATGGTGGCCGCCACTCTTTGGGCCTTATGTGGCACTTAAAAACCATATTTTTTCATCAACATGATGCTTTCTTTGTGGGCATTATGTGTATATGTTATCCATGGGATAGTGAGTTAATGTGAATATTATGCAGAGATGAAGAGTGGAGGTGCTCTTCACATTGCCTTGAAAAAAAATATCTATCCCCATCCCTCAGCACTACATCAGTTCTTGGAAAAGATAACAACAAAATTGAGATGATATAACGAGCAGAAAGATCTCAGAACATGGAAGAGTGTATAATCTTAAAAAGTGCAGAGAAGAAGCCAGGACAATGTTACTTCTGACATCATGAAAAATAGCAGCCAGGCATACAAAAAAGGGAGAGAGGGAGAGAAATGTTTTATTGGGTAGTGTCAGGATGAGTAAATGTCAAAAAACTGCCCAGTCCTCATAAAAGATTAGTGATATAAATACCATCTCAT
Source organism: Nothocercus julius (assembly GCA_013398735.1). Classification (NCBI taxonomy): domain Eukaryota; kingdom Metazoa; phylum Chordata; class Aves; order Tinamiformes; family Tinamidae; genus Nothocercus; species Nothocercus julius. Next base: position 3,058,359 of record VZSV01000055.1, on the reverse strand, counting down.
GAAATTCGAAAAAAGCAGAATAACCTTACAGGAATAAGTGTCCCACTTTCCTGAAAGTGACTGGTAGGATGAATTACTAAAATCTTAGCATTGGAAGATGAAGATCAGAAAGACAGCATGTAGCTATAACTGAGTATGCACCGGACTAAAGAGCTTGAAATATATCATGACTGAAGAAATTCACAGACTCTTCCACAATTCATTTAATAATCCTTAGATGTGAAAAGAAACAGGTTCTATATCTATAATGTCATGTTTTATTTAATAACAGATGACAAATAATGTAAATTTAGGGAAAGAAACATTTTCCAGTATTTATTCTCCCTTGTGAAATAGAATTCAATGATTACTTGGCACACTTAAAAAAAATCTAATATAGCTTGCTGTAGCATGTGAAAGGGAACAAATAAAAGACTAGTCTGGTAGTCAATTAAACCAAAATGAAATTCACAAACACCCATACTTAGAGCCAGCCCCTATCTCTAGTTTCAGACTTTTCGGGGAGACATGCATGTTTCATCTACTCTTAGTTTTTTATTTTCTTCTTGAGTGAGACGATCCTCAGACCCTCCATCAGCTGGATCTTCTATAGCTGTTGGAGACTGCATGTGAAAGAGGTTGCCTAATCCACTTCTGTTATTTTTCAAGTAACAGTGTTGAGTCTACTATTTCAGACATGTCTATGTTCCTATCATTAAACCGTAAGAGCTTCCTCGAGGCTCACAAGAAATTGCAAAGACGCACGAAATTCTTAATTGTGTTGTCAAGGAAGCAGAGCCTTTCACTTTTAACCTGAAGAAGATCATAAATTATACCTATCTGATGATTAAATCCAGAATTAATGAAGTTAAGTTGCAGTTACATTAGGTATTAGCAGCAGGAATTCTAGGGGAAGGAACATAAAAAATATCCCCTGAGAGAAAATTACTATGCGTAATGATGTAGTTTGTCCTGCCCTGTCCTAGGAAGCATCACATTAGGTTATGAAGTGCTGAATATGTACTTAATCTAGTCACTGGAATGTGAAATTGAATAGAAAGCGTGCTTGAGAAGAAAAGCTTCCTGCCAGAAACCTTAAAACAGGCAAGAATGAGTACTGAACTGAGTACATATTATCATATATATATATATATATATGTGTGTGTGTGTGTCTAAATGAAGCTAAAACACACAGAGCCACCACATGATTTTTTTCCAAGATGTTGGGTCAGCATGTGGTTACTCATTTTTTCATCTTTAAGTGGAACTATCCCCACCAAGCAAATGTGTGATAACTTGCTAAAGACAGCTTTACTGTTCCTTCTACTTCCTCACATTATTTATTCCAGATTACAGTCCACACACCAGACCCTTACTGTGAAGCTGTAAAAGCCATTTTACTGAGTGCTGAAGGGAATTGCTACAAGTTTCATGGTTGAACTAATTTATAGTCTAAGATAAAGCACCGTCTGACAGTCCCAAGGACAAAGCAGAATATATCTGGTATACAGAGCAAGCCAGCAAAATTTCTGGTAGCTATATGATAAAAAATCACTGTAAAAAATAGTGCCAGAGGGTTGAAGGTTGTGTGGAACAAGCATTTCTTCGGATAAAAATCTACCGAAATAGCGTAAATCTTGTAAACCTTACAAACTGCATCTCAAAATGAACTTTAAATGTTTAGGTATAAATATATAATATAGTAAATATAGTAAAATGCTCTTGTTCTGCCTTGTTCAGATTATGAGTAGTATTGCAGACACATGCAAATAATGCATAATTAAATTTATTAAACATTTCCAACTTAAGAAAGACAGAGATATAGAATAGATATTTCACCTGAACAGTTTTACCAATGCCTACTTGAAAATCAATGACAAATACATCTTCTAAAATTCTTTCTTAGAAAAAAAAAAAATCTAAGATACGAACATAGAACAGTTGGAAACCGCTTTCTCCACAAGAAAAAAAAAAAATCACAGAGCAGGTTGGAGCATCAGCAGGTCTGAGGTGAAAATGCAGTCAGCTATTTGGAGCATAAGTACTAGAGGCCTCTGTAGCATTAATAAGCTTTTAAAGTCAATATGAGATATCACAGGGAGTCAAGGTAAAGATTTTAAAATGGTGATAATGTCTTAAGACAGTCAAGTGCCGCTAAGATTTCAGACATTGTCATTTTGTATAAATGGAATTTTATAAACAACATAATCACAGAGAAAACACAAAGGCAGAATTGCCTTAGTCTGACCTTTAAGAACCGGAAGTGTTAATTTACTCACAATGCCATTTTTAACCATCAGGGATCCTGCTTTTATACTGCAACTCTTCGTATCATCAAGAATAGCAAAAGAGAATGCATAGATCCACGGTCAGCAAGACCTGATCAGCCTAGTGACACATAAAGCTGAAATGCTTGAGAAAAGTATCATTTAAATATAGAGATGAGCAACATTACTTCTGTTTTAATTTTATACAATTATGAGATGCTCATAGCTTAACACAAGGAAAATTCAACACCCAAACCCATCATAATAAAGCCACAGTGCAACAAAGACAGATAAATTGTGATATTAAGTGTTATCTTTAGAGCAGCATAACTGAATCCAATTGCAACATACTGCAGCTAAGGAGAAGGACATAAGAGAATGCAACCTTCGTGGCAAGACACAAAGTAGAGCAGGTGTCTCAGAATATGAGAGGCACCAATATGGCCAATTCCAAGACCATGAAAAGCAAAGGATTATAATAAGTCATACTAACATTGTATTACAAAAATATGAACTATGGTCATGCCATGTAGTAGTAGTGGAAAAGAGTAAGTGTTGAAAAAGTGTTGGAGAAAGAAGAATCCAAAGACAAGAGAAGAATCCAAAAACAAGACTCCTCTCTCTTTTAATATATTGATGTATTTTCAAATTATAAAAAAAAACAATCTCGCATCTTTTGTACTTCAGATCATTTGACGCTCTTTTGTTTTCTTTTTTTTTTTTTTTTTTTTTGTCATTGCTGGTCACTTTGATGAGAGTTTATGAAAAAAGCCTTCACTCTCCAGTCTATTTGCCTGTATATATGCCTGTAATGTCATGTGGTGTGTTATGCAAAAGTATGTGCATTGTAGCCAGCATGTGTGAAGATGGCTCACTGATGGTATACAGAATAACAACATTTATTGAACTTAAGAATCTGTAATCGTGATAAAGTTACTGTGACTACACTTCCTGGGGTTAAATGCTTCAAAAAGCATCCTGTCTTCAGCTCCTAACAGTTTCACTAGATCACACGTGCATGAGGATTAGGGTTAGGAGGAAACAAAGCCTTTCCTTAACCCTTGGCATTTCATTCAGGCTCTTATTTCTGACACTTCACTCCTAAAGGTCAAATTTATTTTCTGTCTGAATCAGTTACTAATAACTGTCCCCAGTCAACAAGACCTCACTTTGCATGGCCTTCAATATAAAATCTGTCAAACTGTCCAGATAAGGAGATGGAATAAAATCTAAAAAAAACAACCAAACAAATCTTGCAGACTCAACACGAAGAAATCTTGCTAAACCGGCCCTTAGTTTAATCAAATAGATTGATTGAATTGCTTGACATCTTGCAGTCCCACCACTAACAGCATCCACAAGTCCTTTTGCCTACTTAGCAGGTCCTGAACATTTACGAAAACTCAGACTAATATCTCTGCCTATTACTGAAATTGCCTGTTACTTCCTCGGGTAAGATTTTGTTTACAGCAATTTGTAACTTGGGCAAAATAGCTGTGTAGATGGAAATTTTGTTTAACTACAGTTTACCTCAGACTATCTTTTCTTCTTTTCTCTGCTCACTGAGCACAGTTGATGATACCTGAGTCCCACAGGTGGGACTCTGGAAAGTTCTGGTCCAGCTCCCAGATCAAGGCAGCACCAACACGGGAGTTCAGGAGGCTGAATGCCGGGAAAGGGGCGATGCCAAAATCAGATTTTTTAAGATGTGCCAAAGACAAAGAAAATTCTCATGAGGTTAACCTAAAACGCCTCTCAAATGTAAATGTTTGGTTTCAGTTTCAACTTTTTATTAACACCCCCCTCCTCCCCCATTCTAACTAGGATCATTTCTTACACACAGATTCCTCTCAGAACAAAACAAAAGATGAATGTTTCAGTTAGAAAATTTTGAACGAAAAGATTACAACACTTCATGGAGAAAACATTTCAGTTAGAAAATGTCAAAGACAATTTACTTTGATAACGTCAAAACAATTTTCATCTAACACCGTTAATTAAATCTTCCCAGATTTCCAAATATTTTTGGTTCCCCAAAAAATGGCAGCAAAAAATGGCAGAATGGATTTTTTTTTAGAAAAAATCCTTCTAAAACTACAAATTTTCCTGCAGTTTGCATAATTACAGAATGTGAATGAAATCTTAATAACAATGATTTTTCCTTCGCAATACTCCCGCTAGATGAGGGTGAGATTAAGACACTGAACTGAGACATAAGAGAGGGTAACAAGGCAGCAAGTAGAGTAATCCAGTCCAATATAATACCTATGGCCTGATCCTTTAGACTACCTAGAATTATATAAAATTTATGTTCTATATGTATATTCCATTGATTTCAATTACCACTGAATGCACTCAGCGCTTTTGTAAATCATGTTCCAAGGCTTCGAAACCTGGCCACCTGCTAAAATGTTATTCTAAATGACTTGGTCAGCATCATATGTAAATATTTTGGCAGAGACAGGGATTTACAAAAAGCTTTAGCGTAAATGGTCACACTGTCTTAAGCAAGACATTCTCCCTCCTTGTCCTTTTGTCCTGTGTTTCTTGCTTGCTCTATACCTGATATTTCATTAATCCCTGAGGCAGAATTGTCCAAATAACAATTCCTTTCTGACACAGACTTATCCATACCCAGAGGAGGTCTGTGGCATACACTAAATAAGGCAGTGTCTTATGAAGAAAAAAAATGCTTGTGGTTATGTAATTAAATATTACTTCACTGCATATGATTTTAAGGCCAGCTATTACTAACTTCCAAGTGATATACTTCATGACTTTAGGAACGAACCTTTACGGTAGCCTGCCATGTGCGCATGTATGTGCATGGGATTGTGTGTATATGTTACAGATCTCCTCTTTTTAAGAGCAGGAGCCCTCCCTTTGTAGTGGAATACAATAAGCTGTACATTAGCTCCTCTTATGAATCCATATCAGCCAAGAAGAAAATTAACTATCTGATTAACATCAGCTTTGATGATTCATGCACTTTTCTATTCCTACACATTTACATTCCAGATCTTTTCTTGCTTTCATTATTTTTACACCTCCAAGAAAAGATCCTCTTAGAAAGAAAACAGGCCAAGTTTATACTGAATAGCATAAATAAGTCTACGACATTGTATATGCAGATTTTGCCCTGTATTCCATGGGAAATCCATTTCACCTGTAAATATAATAATTTGGTGAATGACAGATTTGACAGTTCAGAAAATTAAAATGGAAAGACTATAACTATGAAAATGTCTGCCAGAGACTGTGGCTGGTCCCGATATGCTTTGGGGAAGAGGCAGTTAATCCCTATCTCGATGGACAGCATCAATATATTGGCCATCAAGGAGGTAATTTTGGGCTTGGTTTGGTTTTCACTGTTCATTGAACATTTAATTGATTTCCAGGGATTGCTCCATGCTAGAGTTAATAACTAAGTGTTCTTATTTATAGGTACATCAGTTTGGACTTGTGAAAAATGTGCCTTGCATATGCTGCCTGCCTAGTGTTGTATGATCCCTATAGGAGAGGACATGCAGGTCCCTAAAGGCAGGTCTCCTTAATTAAAGTTCTGTCATTATCTAGAAGTACTTTCTAAGTGTCAAGTCACTGAAATAAAATCCCTGATTTCCTCTTATCAGACGAATATTTATTTCTCCATATTATGACTCTAAGGACCTCTGATATTCTCAGCTTTAATAATCTTTTTTATTTCTTTGTTAATTCTGTGAGGTGCCCTCAAAACTCTCAAGTATTAACGTCTGGAAGAAGTTTGGTGCTGACTTCCACTGATGGCAGGAACGAGCAAGCTCAGAAAATCTAAGTGAAATGAAAGGGGAAATAGAGCTATATAAAAGTAAAATACAGGTCTCAAGACCTCAGGAGATTTAGTTTCATTTTCTGAGTTAGATACAAAAATTGGCAAGGAAAATGTATATTTTTTCCTGAAGATGAGGAACTCAGAACTCAGTTTGGAAAAATGTTGATTTTAATTATCTGTGTGAGAAACACAGTGCAAAGAAAGTACTGGTTAGGGCATAGAAATTAGGAGAAGAATGGTGCTCGCTTTTTATTTGTTTTCTTTTTTCTTTTGACTTCCTTTTCATTGTTGAATTTTGATTCTCATTAAAAATTTAACAGTCATTTTCTTCAAAGTACAAAATCGGAGAAAAATAGATGAAATGCCAGTTTAAACCTTGATGTAGGGTACTGTGTGTTTTGCTAGCTTAGATTTGATAAAGCGGTAGGAGCTCATCTCTTTCAGATCCATCTTGAATACCACTGAAGTTAACAAAAAGATGTTCTTTTTAACATTATTAGGATATAGACATTTGAACAGTCCATGAGATTAGGACGTTTGCTTTCCTGTACGGTGTTTGTTGATGTTCTACCACCATTTTCTCCTGCTTTGCTTTTCCTTAACGAGTAAGCTAACGAGTAAGCTTTCTAGTAAGTGAGTTAAATGTTTGCTATAGTAAATGACTGTAAAATAGGTACTATGCTTAGGCAGATAAATTTGTATGATAATTTTGCAAAACATATGCTAAATAATTCATAAGTAGCATTGTCCAGAAATATTTTTCCTGTCTCTCTGTATTGACGGCTACAGACTGCTTGCATGACTTTGTTGCTACGTACTTCGACTTCCTCAGCACAAATTTAAAGCTGCTGGTCTTGACTCACAGTAATATTGTGAGAAGAAAATCAAATTTCAGCTACTTTCATCAATACAGGGATATTTAAGGAAGGGATCCAACAGGAGATTACGGCTGATAAATGAACACCTTTGACATATTGCTTATGGCTATGCTAAAGAAATTGATTTTCAGGTGTGTTGTATAAGTGAACAGTCGAACAAAAAAAACCCACAGAATTTATTGCTATCTTCTGTTTGTTACCAGCAGGAGTTTAAAAAAATCCAAGTACATTCTGTGTGCTAGGTGGTGGCTTGTACTATTTCAACTCTTAAGCATGGAAATTAAGTGTGGACACCATCTGACAACTTCCAGTTCATTTAATATCTAACAGAGGCAATACACTTGCTTTTTGATTTTAGGAAACATTTGAAATGGAAGAAAGTCAGAGGAGGATACTGTTATGAGGCTGAAATCCTTTGCTACCACTTAAAACAGAGCTCATGCCTTTTTCTCACACTGACCTTTTCCTTTCCTAATGGTAATGTCCACAAAACCACTATTGCTTACAAGCATAGAAAAGTCCAGTAATTTTGAATACAGCCTATTATCTGGCAAGTAAATTTCCTTCCTATGTTTGCTGTTCTGTCTGTAGGGATGAATTTTCAAAATAGCACATGGAAAATAAGGAGAAATTAAGCTATTGTACTTCCATTCAAATCACCAGGAATCAAAGCGCTAAACACTGGGCACTGCTTTGAAAATGATGGGGTGAGAATCAATTGAATGGGTACCACTGGTGTCTGACAAGGAATCTAAATTTGAAGATAATTGAGACAGCATGAGTTCTTTCTACACTAAATTGCAATGGGTTCAATCAGGGATCAGTGCAATGGCCATCCCACAGAATCCGCGTTTGGACAATACCTGAACTCTTCCCTCTGTGAATCGCCCTTACCACTGAGCAATCAAATGAGTAAAGCTTGTGGCACTGTTATACTCTCTGCAGTGGTCTCTGTGAGTCAGAATCAATTTATCAAATGGGGTAAGCGTATAGAATTCTCTATCTGATAAAAATGATTTCTGGATAATACCAGCACAGGCAGGTATTTATGGATAGTTGCTCCCTTCTTTATCTGGGGAAAGGATAAATTGAAAACGAAGTCCCAGAAACACAGTAATTTCCAAGGTGGACTTACCCTTGTGAACTTTTCTTACACAAAAAAATCAGAATTATTTTTTGCATGTGAAAGAGAGAAAGAAGTCTGCAGCATCATTTTTTTGTTGTATTGTGAGATTTGATATGATCCTATAGTTCTATGATACCACAATGAGATTGCTTATCCCTTAAAATACTCTCATTTTATATGCTGACAAACACCATACCACATGAGAAATATAATGCAATATTGAACAATAATGAATCCTGAACAATAATGCACCCACAAAACACACCTATGTGATGTTGGGAAGTGCTGTATTCCAAAAAAGAAAATAATATGGCTTGTTAAAATCATATTTCAAGGAGAATAATTACCCCTGTCTATTTGTCCCACAAAAACTTAGTCTTTCTGTTAAACTTTTTAACATAATCATAGAAATGCTTGAAACCTATAAATTATGTGGCTCATATAGCCATTTTGTAGACCTTTTTCACAGAGGGAAAATTATATGTCTTTTCTTTGACAGATGCTCTTCCCTAATTTATATAAATTAAGTCATGAATATTTTAATTGAATAGCAACCTATATTAGTAGCATCTAATCAGGAATAAATACTAAAGAATATGATGATATGGAGCCTAACACAAAATCCATATGGTGATTTGCTGTTGTTTTCTGAGAGATTTGGATCTGCTTGAGAACCCAATAGCACCTAGCAGGCTAAAACTGAAGGATCCCTTATTCGTTGTTTGGTTGTCCTCCCCAGCTTTTCACAGTGCAAACAGTAAGTGACATTCAGTTTCTGGCGAAGGCACGGAGTGAAGTAAATGAAATGAACACCAAGTTGGAAAGGAAGGTCATAATCTACCAATAACTTGAGTGGATATATTTATACCAAACTTTTTCCTCTTTAAAAAAAAAAAAAAATTAATGCAAAAAGTAAAAACTAAATACTAAAAAGGAAACTCTGCTGAATCATAATATGTCACAGCTGCAACTTGGACCTTACATTACATCAACAAATTTTAGAGTCAGAAAATACTAGCATGTTTTTATATTTATAAGGAAGTCTTGTTAGAGAATTTGAAGAGTGTACAGGTATTTATTATTACAATTAATATTTTAAATATATTAGCAAGTGTGAGTATTATGGCATCTTTGTATCTAATGGAGAAATTTTCAAGATGAAGACTTGTCACTTCTGATATTGAGCCAGTGCTGAAAAAAAAATCCACATAGAAGGCCTTTATAGCCCTCCAGAGATTAGCTGATTTCAGTAGTTTCCCTTTAGACCATTATTACATTACAAGTTCAGGTCACCATTCAGCAGAATATTTAAGAGCGCACTTAAATCCATATTTATTCATCAGACCACTTAACTTTAGGCAAGTATTCAAGCCCTTCCAAAATCAATATGACTTAAATGTCTCACTGATTATGGATACACATCTCAATTGGTACACTGGCTCTATATGCCAACACATCTTGTTTCTCCTCTGCAGTTAGGAATATGGAATATTTATTGCCATTGTGACTCATACTGCTAATAATGTGGCACTTGGTAAAAAAAAAATATGTATAAAAAAGGTAGATAGTATTCATATCCAAAACATTTATATTCTTAATGTCCAACAGTTTACTGAAAATATAAGTCTAATATAATATTTTTATGACGTTTTTCACAGCACTTCCATATGAAAATTTTTCAGTCCCTTTTAAAAGAAATACCTACTCTCAAAATTCATCCATACAGACAAGTATATTGCAATAAATGAAAAAAATAGCATATTTTAAGCTGATTCAAGAGTGATTTAATCTAGTTTTAAATTAAAGTATCTTTTCTGAGATCAATGGAATACATAAGGATGAAAATAGAGCAGGACAGAGACAAAACTTGTTTAGGAGTGTTAATTTGAATATATTTAATTTGATTAGTTAAATATAGAGCCAAAAAAAGTAAAATCTTACATTTTAATTTTCAGTATGAATAGTTTTTAACAGATTACTAGAAGAGGTTACTCACAGAACGTCTTAAAAACAAAAAAGATACATAGAGGTTGAGAGAAGACATCATTATTACTATTGGTAAGGGAAGTGGAAGGTACAATACCACAATACTTATTTTGTGGTTTACATATTTTTAATGCAACTGGTTTGTAGCCAGGGGATAAGGAAGACTGCATCAGTCTGTGAAACAGAAAAAGATTTCGAAAGACAGACCAAAAAACTACGAGAACTTTTCAAAACAAATAATCCATAAACAGCCAAAAACTAAAGGAATCTTTCGGCTTTATATGATTCTGCTATAAATTGAATAAAACTGCAGTGGAAGTGGAGTAAAACAACTGTCCTTTGTCCAGGATAAATGTCAAAAGCAGTTTTACTCCTTTATATAATAAGATAGACAAAGTCACTACAAAAATCACTTACATTAGTCACAGCACAAGCCAAAGACTGGTGTCATCTGTTTGCATTTCAGAAACTTCCCAGTGAAATAGTTTCTGCAGTTCTAAAACCTGTATAAGCACTTTAGCTACGCTTCTTGGATCTGTAACATTTCATGTGGAGTTGTTAATATTTTGGTTGTATTTTGATGGTATTTTTGTAGTAATAGTAGTAGTAGTAGTAGTAGCAGCAGTAGCAGTAGTAGTAGCAGCAGTTTTGGTAGTAATAGGAATAGCTCACTGTAAATAACACACAGAACTACAATTTGCCTATTACTGCTAAAATACTATAGCAGTATTTGGAATAGCTGGGAAAAAAACATTTAAAAGTAAGGTGCACCATTAGTTAATGCTATTTAAAATATCTTCTTGTGTCTTTTTCTTGTATTCTAGTTAAATGGCACGACAGTCTCACCAGAGACAGTTGCACCAATTCTGTATGATATCTATTTACCATCAGCCAGGAAGAAACCCGTCCAGAATCAAATCATATGTTGTTGTGTGCAATGAGGGAGCAAACAACTGCTTGTTTTCAGTTCCCTACAATGGACAGGTTGTCTTTGAGGTGAAACTTGTACAAAATATTATTATAATGTTGAATACATCAAAAAATGTTTGTTTATTGTTTTAATCTTAATAGGATGTACTTACACAGTAAGACAGTATATTTAAATGTTTTCAAAACAGGGAACAATATGCAGACATTATGCTCTATGAGGACCTTACTCCTGCAAACTTGAACAGAATTATCAGCTTTGCAGTCTGTAGGTTCAGCTGAAAAGTCATTAAAAGACTAGATCTTCTAGCCAATATTATACCGTCAGCAGTAGGAAAAACTCTGTGTTAAATAGCATTAATAGCAATAGTGAAGCAGTCCAAATGCATTTGTTGTCCCATGGCAAGGGGCTGAGGCAGCACCTAGCCATGCAGTGAGTACCCAGAGTGAAAGAGGGATCCGTCACGGCTTATAGCAGGCCTATTCTTCCTGCAGCAGGCCCCCCAGAACTTCAGAAAAACCTAACTGGGACAAAGTTCATTCCGGCTGCAAAATGAGATAAAAACATTTGATTTAATTCTAGAAAAACAGACAAAGCTTTGTAACCTCAGATTATTTCTAACATAAAATTGTCATCATTGAAAGTCTGTTTTTTTTTTTTTTTAAAAAAAACTACTTCATTTAATTGAAGCTTTCCATGAATTACTACATCAGCACAGAATACATCACTGCTAAAGATCCAGAAGAAAGTTGTTTTCAAACAACTAATTGATTTGTCTTAATCACATAACTTCCCAGAAGAGCTTTTTTTTTTTTGCTAAGTAATGCTATAATACACAGAGTTTAGACTAGCTGAAACAAGAAATCCCAAGAGACTGTTGGCATTTCCAAACCCCTGTAGCAGCAGCAAGATCCGTAGAGTTATTAAAGGTGTGATACAACAGTTTTAACAAGCTGTTCACTGAGCTGTACTCCTCACCCCGGCATGGTATTGTGTACACGAACAGTGTTACACGGAGATTCTTGTCTTTCCCATACTCCTCTTTATTCATGAATACTCCACTAAACTTCTCAGAAAAGTTCTTGAGCAAAAATCTATGCATGCAATACCGATTCTGTCTCTGATCTCTCCCTCACGTCCTCCTTTCTTCCACTGAGCAAGAAGAAAGAAGCCTAAGCCTACAGCTACTGTCAAGAACACGGAACTCTGAAGAGCCTATTAATTGCTTTTGCACTGCTAACACCAGAAGGCACGTTAGCACCGTGCTTTGGGGGTGCTCCAAGAGGCCTTGCTGTCAGATTACCACAGGAACTTCTTGAATATTTTATCAGGCTCGCATTTCTATATTTCCCTGCTATTTGTCACGTGTAGGATATTGGTAGGAACTATTCCAGCAGAGCTAGCAAGCAACACAGAGAAGCCATTTGGAGAAGACAACGAGAGCAAATGTGCAAAACATGCTTCACCTTTATGTGACTCTACAAATAACACGGCTTCCTGCTGAAGCCGTGTTATATCTCCTGACTGAGATAGGAGGGAGCACCCAAAGAGCAACATGCTTTTGCTTCTTGTACTTTACATACAAAAACACAGCTCAAAAGAAAGAAGAGCAATGAGCTACATGCAGCCCGTTCCTCTGTCCTAAGGAACAGTTCCTCTGTCCTTCATTGTCCAGTCCAATGAAGAATTAAAATCAGTGCAACTCTGTGGGGCTTCCTGTTGTTAAAAAGAGCACAGAGCGGACTGACAATAAAATGAAACTGAGAAAGGATATGTTGAACAAGGCACTCTGACACCAACAGAGAGCACTGGACAGAAATACAGATCAAGATCCTGTTAGTCCTCTACAATCCCTTTGTTTCAATGTTTTCTTTCTGGCAGTCTAATCAGTCAAGGCCTTGCAATCTTTGCAGAGCTCACTGCTAAACCAGTCTAAAATGGCTAAGAAATTGCCAGGAACTGTAAGAAACTCCCTCCCAACCAAAATGTTCTTCCAGGATGCAGTAAACAGTTTTTAGTCATACACTGAAACACTTAACAGAGGTTTGAAAGAGAAAGTGGAGAAGGAAAATCACATTCAACAACAAGGGCATATAGGTATATAAAGCCTCGGTGTTTATATTGAGAGCACAAAGCACATTGTATGGGCTCTGCACAAGCTTGTTTCCCTGTACATACACAGCACAGAAATGGCAGTTTAGAGCATCAATCAGGGAGAGTCCTGGTGCTCCACCTAGCCTGCAAGAGCCAGGAAGGTGTTTGAACTCCAGCACTTGGCTGAATATGCTGCTCGTGTCCTGCTTGCAGTGGGGACAAAATCCAGGATGAACTGTAATGGACTCCTGCCATGCAGTTTAGACACAGTCTGAAGTGTCTAAGCTCACAAAGCCTCAGCAAAAAAGAGAAAATGTCCACTGAGCACAGGTGAAAAATGAGCTTCATGGACAATGGTCCAACCAAAACAGACAATTTCAGTCTGTGTTGGAGAGCACAGGTTCTCTTGGAAATGCTATAACCAAACAATTTTCTCATATTAGTTACATCTGCCATCTATTTGTATTTCTATCTAAACATCTATTTGCATTTTTATCGAAAGATTTATTTGCATTTCTATCTAAGGTTCTGCTGAAAATCTTTACATACGCAAAACATCTGGATCAGCATCATCTGGAACCGATGGCTCCCAGGCAGTTCCCACATGGCACCGTGGGGTGTGCAAGGTGCTCAGATTTGCTGTTGGGGAAAAATGTGTGACCCAGAGATACAAGCTAAATCCTGAGAGCTGCTTAGGCTCTACTAGAACTTACAACTCCCAGAAGGAGTCATGACTCACTGTATTTCTTGGGGTTTGCTATGCAATTTTTATCTTCTGTGTGTTTGACTGAAAAAAAAATATCAGCAGTTTTGCTGCTTCTGCTCTCAAACTTGTGATAAACAAGTGAATTTATGAAAAGAAAAAAAAAAAAACTTTCTTTACTGGATTGAATGTGTTGTTCCACAGCACTTATATGTTGCTCCACTCTGAATATGACTGTAAAGAGATACACGCTGTAGCACCCAAAATGTGTTGAATACTAGAACGATTTGTCTTCTGTAGGTCCATTATTTCAACTTTATTTTATTTTGGGGGCTGGAAGGGGAGGGTTCACTGCTCTTCAGAGCTTAGTACAAATGCAGCAGCCCACCAAAACTGTAAATGTAGGTTGCCTGGCAACTGCTTTTAAAGAGTGTTATTTGCTCTCAAAGAGACAAGCTGTTATTTCTTTCTTTTTTAAAACAAAAACATAAAAGAGGAGAAAACAGGATTAACACCAGGAAAAGGAATAAGGTAATTGCTTCACCAAATAATAGTGTAAATGGCTTATTATACATACACAGTGATGATGTGCAAGGTCTTCCTTGTTACCATAACATGATTTCCAGTAGCGAACCTGCAGCAACTAAGTTGTTTTTACAAGAAGTGGAGTCAAGTGGAACTGACATCTCACACCACTCGCAGACAAATAAATTATGTGCAAGATGATATAATTCACAGAAAAAAAAAAAAAAAAAAAAAAAGATGCTGGAGAGCAATGGTTAAATGAGTTTAGAATTTTCTTTTCCAAAAAGCTCACTAGCAGCTGCTTGAGGAAAAGCTGTAACTCCTCTTCTTAACACCCCACTTAATTGTTTAATTCCTCAGCTCAGAAGAGAGTATGGAGTGGCATTTTCTTAGCATTATCTCATATCTAGCATATAAATCCAAAGCACAGACCTTAAACAAGCTCAGGCCAGTCTGAGCCATGGACCCCACTTTTCCACTGGTGTATATTATTTCCTAAGATGTGATACTGGTCCTCAAGGAAAATGGCCATCAGTCTTTAAGAACATGGTGTTCTAAAGTATATATCGCAGAAACAGTATCGCAAGAGAATATAAGGAAATAAAGGAAGGGAGCAGATCGCAGGGGCCTTCCACTGGGATGCCAAGATTTAACAATACAGAGATTTTCAGCAACCTGCATCCTGCTACGTGTTTCAGCCTTTCCTTGTACAGCTTCTAACAAATGCGGGTAAATACAGCAGCACTTCTCTGATTTTTTTTCAGCATGTTAACAAAAGTTAAAAAAAATAAAAAAGCTTTTCATTTTCATAATTGCTTTTAAAATGTAATAAAATGTGGGCAAAATCAAGGTCAACCCCAGTAAAAGAAGCTGCCAGGGCAGGTGCCTGGGATGCGCACAGAGGTGCCCTGTGCTGCGAAACAGCTGCAGCGGTCCCCGGCGCCTGCTGTGTCTCTGTCAGCCCGCACCGTCCCTTCGTGCCCATCTAGACTGTGCCATAGCACAACACGTTTCTCTCCCAGCTCCCTGCCAGGGGTCATGCAGCAGCCTGGCCGAACACAAGCAACGCAGGATGTCTCTAGGAAAGGTTTCAGCAGAATCCACATTAATTCTCTGGAAAGGAAACTTTTCCATCCCCTAGACAAGACCACCAATGGCCCATTTTAAGGGCACAGCCAGGTTGGAAGCGGCAGGAGGATTGTAGAGTACCAGGAAGGCCATCCCACAGGAGCCTCTTTCTGCAGGGATTCAGCCGCGCCGCCCCCTGCTTCACTCCCTTTTTGAAGTTATTTGAGTTCTTGCTCAAGCGCAGTCCACCCATGCGAAGGGTTTCTCTAGGTATGGCCTGTGCCTCTTTTTGCCTGGCATAAAACCCATAAACCCCGCTCCTGGAGAGCTTTCCACCCTCTCCTGCACCACTCTATCTGCCCCTTATTGACCCATCTGTTTCTACAGGATAAATATAGCCCAAGCACAACCAAACTAACACCTTTTTTCTTCTTCTTTTCCTTTTCTCCAAGCATTGCCGTGGAGATGGCCCTAACCCTGTCACAGCAGATACAAGCGCTGTACAAGTAATCCAGTTAAAGGAGCTGCAGTTACAGCAGTACAGCAAGCAAGCCTGACTCCAGCCAGGGTTTGACAACACCAGTCGTCGTTCCTAGCTTGATATAAAAGCTAATAGATGCATAAGTCTCTTTTCTGGCTTATCAACAAAAAAATAAACAAAGTACTGTTTGTCGTTTTTGGCACATGTGGTATTCCAGATATGGGGTGAAGAAACTAAAATGCAAGCAGATTCTAAAACATTTCTGTTAAAATGATCTTTTGTCTCCACCTAAATAAGGAAGGTTTAAAAGCCAAAGATATATAAATATATTTCAGGAATATCCTAAAACTTAAAATATTTTTTTGAGTAAATGATTATTTGTTTCTGCATCTTTTTAATAAAAGTACAATGTTGGATGTAGAAGAGGACTTAGATATATCATTGACATATGATTAGGACAGTAACTTGCCATAAGAAGACCTGGGTTCTAAACGTACGCTGTTACAATTCAGAACAGAACACTATTTAGCAAGCTGCCATGTGCAGAAAGAAATTTCATCAGCAGGATAGATTTCTTTAACTCATGCTGTTTATTATGTTCAACTGAACATTAGAAGTAAATGCTCACTGGCTAAATGAGATTTGCTGTAAAGCCTGGTAGATCGGCCAGGACACCAGGCTCCTTTCTAATTACTTTGTAAGGTGTTTAAACAAAATGAAACAATCTCAGCTGGAGAGAGTGATGGGCCAGGTCAAGCCATTGCCTGCGAGACAGAACATTAAGTTTTCTAACATAGCTGAATTTCATCCCTGAAAAAAGTCAAAAAGCCACAACAGAGGAACACTGGAAAACTTTGGTTCAAATACTTTCACTGACTCAAACATGTATGGAGGCTTTCCTGCTAACCTTAGATGACTAACCTGATGACTGGAGTAAAAGGAGTATTATCTGTTAATTCTGCCTGTCTTTGTGAATAGCACTCAACTCCCCAAACACTTTAGTCAACCTGAAATTATTAATCAAATTTAGCTTGCCCAATTTCAATTAGACCTAAATTAATGTGGGGTTGACTGAAACCACTTTTCTGTGAGTCATTCACTGCTTATAATTTGCTGAACCCTAGAGGAGACTGGTAGTGGTACATCACTGGTGTGTAGTGTGCACCAGGCCTAATACCATCACTATTGGAGCAGCTGAAAAATGAACTCCAAACCACTGGTGCCAGCACTGCAAGTATTGCGATTGGTAACTGCACGCATACGGGCCATTTAATAGGGATCCCAGGGGCTCTTCAGTTTAGGGAGAGGGGACAACTTTCTTGATGCTAAAAACAACATGACACACTCTTGGGATTGAAGAGCCCCTGCAACTGTTTGTTATCTTCTCTTTTGCCACACTGCAACGGCGTCACAGGGATAGAGAACTGGGGACGTCTGTATCTTTGTCCTATCCCCTGCGTTCAGGTTCTGCCTCAACAAAATATCACCTGAAATTGAAACCCGCAAAAAATGTACCGAAAATGGCTGCTCCAGGCAAACATGTTGCATGACTGTCAGTCCCATTACTTTCATCTGCCCCCCTTTTCCTCCTTAGCAAATAAATGGAAGCTTTAGCTGAATTCTGTATGGTTTGGTTTTGCTCAGACAGTGAGTATTATGCCACATCTTGGTTATACTTGGTTGTAAAAAAACACAGACAATAGCCTGCTTAAGGGATCATAAAGGGATTCAAATAACTTATTTGAAGATTTGTTTGAAATACTTGGTTTGCATGTTCACATGATAAAATGTGTGGTTTCTAACATAAACACCCTTTTTTCTCTTGGATAAACATCTCTAAATGGCAGAGGTCAAATGCAGACTACATGGAATAAAAGAAAGCACTTAAGGAACACTCCTCAGGTGGTCTTCCACACAAGGAACAAGGAAGCATATATATATATATATATATATATATATATATATATATATATATATATATATATATATATATATATATATATCTACTCTGAGCATGTCCACAGGTAAGGATCACCTGACTGAACGTATCTATGGAACAAATAGAAAGGAAGAAAATTGCTGCAAAACAACAATGTGTATGTTTGAGCAAATACTTTTTAAAAATTTTATGTCTTTTTACTATAGCTCTTAAATCTACTGTCAAGAAGATGGAATATGCAGCAGCTTAATGTTCTTCCAATACTGAGAGATGACTAGAAGTTAATAATAATCAGGTTTCTGCTAAGCCACAGAATTCCACAGATACCATAAAAGCTCCCAAGTGAAAATTTAAAAACTAGATTTACTAGGCTTTTGAAAGATCAAGCAACTTGAAAACTAGAATTATTAGATTTCATGTAATCTGTCTAGGACTCACTAGTATTCATTTTAATATCTGTTATCTAGCAAAGGAAAAGTAATAATTAAGGCATAGATAAAAATTAATGCAGATGCAGAGATTCACCAGTTAAGCATGTTTGATTTTGCATCATCACTTATTCCAGTTGTGTTGCATTGGAGAAAATCTGTATTAGAGTGATGGGCTGGTATAGCTCTCAAATCCAAAGTGGAGCCTCTTCAGGTCAAGTCAATTTGACTGCATATCTTCATTGATCTTTGTTCCCTTTTAATCCCTCTATAGAAGAATAATTTTATAGCCACAACTTTCCAAACATTTTGTAGCTTCTTTGGTGGACACCAAAACCAGATTCAGATTCCCATCCTTTATATTTTCAATCAATTTTTTGAGATGACAGTCATTTTAGGATTGAATTTTCTCCTGAAGCGAAAAATTAAGATGCACTCGCCTCATAAAATGGATTAAATGAAATGTCTTTCCTGACCTGATTCTTTCAGTAAAAGAAAGAACATATTTTCTGAAATACATTACAAAATGTTTTTTACATGAATGGCCCAGAGATTTGATTTCCTTTTTGATATTAAAAACACGCAGAATGCCTAACAGCACTGTTGAAGAGAAGATCATGTGAATCATACATTCTGATTCCAGCGGGGCAGGTTGGGCTTTTTGGTAGTCACTCAGAAATTATTTTTTATATCTCTCTACAAAAGAAAAAAAAAAAGTTTTCTGCAACAACAAGAGATAACATCAAAAGCTGAAGCATGAATTTATATAGCTGTGCTCCTATGTACTTTTGTCATCATTGCACCAGTGACAACCAACAATAGTGCCACTAGAAAAGCCTTTTATAACCACTGCTAATAGCACAGCATCTATAATCATCACAGCCAACTTTTAATTTGTTGGTGTGTTTTGTAAGTATTTAATGGTTATTCCAGACATTAGCGGAATGGAGAGGCGCATATGCATCAGATGGGCAACTGAGCAGCTGGGCTGCTGCCAGGCCTCTAAACACAGCAGTGGTAAAGTTAGAGGAATATTTCAATTCAATTTTGTTTTAATCTAAAGCAATATGCAACAGGGGTGCATGAGGGCCTCTGGTGAGAAATAATGAACTGCTTTTCCTTCTGTGCAAGTCATAACTGACTCCAATAAAGCCAGCAGTGTTTCCTCAGTGTGGTCCTTGTGTCAGGCAATCAAATAGCAGGCACCCTGATCCCAGACATGCTTCTTCTCTGCTAGAACTGTCAATAACATTAGGAAAAACATAATGCGTATAGCACTTCCTTTTTCAGAAAGCAATTTATATTTCTACAATTATTATCAGAATCAGCTTGCCCAAGTTACCTAGTCCTTCCATAGAGATGGAATTATGTAAATTTGCATTTCTTTAGTCTGCTCAGCTCTTTATAATGTATGCACGTTACAGTAAAGGTAAGATTCAGACCACTTATATTATTCATTTAACATTTGTATTGTATTGTCTCAAGGGAAAGAGAAGGAAGAAGATAGATAAAGACGAAAAAGCCAAGACTCAAAAGATAAAAAAAAAAAATAGAAAAAGACCAGGGTGATTATAAGTGCACTGGTTAGTCTTCAAGTGTAGTCGAAATAGGTGTAAATGTTTCTAGAAGGGCTGTTGAAGGCATCTCAGTGCTGCCTGAGCCAACCCCCTGGCAGGACCTGCTTTGGGGTGCCAATCCACACAGGACCTGGAGCACCACCCTTGGTGAGCAGGAGGCTCATCCTCCATGGGCAATATCCATCTGTGCACAGTAACCTACTGGCAAGGGCACTCACACCCAGGGAGCAAAAGAAACTTGGCTTCATGATGTCACTCAGCCGAAGAGATTGTAAAGCCCTGTGCTCCATTTGAGGTGTGTTTCAAGCCCTTGGTGAAGCCAAGTACAGGGTATGCTCAACTTCAGGAGCTTCAGATACAACAAAGTCTGAAAAAGAATCTAAAAAAGAGATCACACAAGTGGAGTACAGAAATGGACCCCACCTGGAATTAGGCTGCTAAGCTGACGGAGAAAGACTACTAGCTTTTGCTCCCTGCCTCTTGGATGGCTTATACATTTTATAACACATAACATGAAAAATGAAAAAAGCCAGGATTTTTTTTTTTAATTAAAACTATTCCACGTTGAACTTTCCAATTATGTATTCACTACAGCAGAAGGAGAAAATCAGAGAAATTGTGTAGATCTTCATAACATGAAATTTCGGGTATATTTATAGAAGGTGGAAAAGGTGCCTGTGTGGAAGATTCAAAACCCAGCCAGACAAAGAAGAGAAGTAATAAACATCTGGTGCATCCAAAGCAAGTGCCCTAACTGCTGAGTGCTTGCACGCAGCAGGCACTTGGGTCTGCACACCACTTGCTGGCCGGTTTATGAATCTTGTGTCCCTTTGTGTCCTTTCTGCTATTATAAGCGTCTCCAAGGGGAAAGTACACAGAGTGGGAAAAGAAAGTGTTTGGACAGAAAGTTTCAGAAATTTCATTTTCCTTTAGGCTGAAATTATATATCTGGCTTAACCTACATTTATAAATTGCTTCAGATTCTTATGTACCTTTATTTTAAAGTCAACACTGATTGAACAGAAAAAAAAATCAAGCTAATGGTAGTCACTTGGCATTGCACAATATAGATGTAAAGTTTTTTACCATTTTCACTTGGCAGTGTTTTATTTCTACTTAAAAACTAATTCCTTCTCAAATGGCAAGATCAATCTACAACTGGGGCTTCCGTAGTTCAAAGGACTGCAGCTGAACTGCAGCAGTAAAATTATAAAGTACCCTCTTTGGAATTAAAAAAAAAAAAATGACCTCAATGTGCACTACATGCCTGCTCCAAAAACATTAATATTCATTGAAAGTCATTAATTACCTGCAGCTAACTTAACCTTCTTCCAATAGGAAGCATATATATTAGCAAACACATTTTGTACTACTTCAGTGATTCCACTTGAGGCTTAAATAAAGGTTTTATGTTTCGATGCTGTTTTGACTTTTGGATGACATTCAGATTTACTAGCGATTTTATAGTGAAACACCATCCCTGACTGTAATGTGGCTGTTGTATTTGTTATCTTACCAGTCACAGGCTATACTGAACATGGATTTGCACTTCAGGTTAAGTAAAAGGTGGTAACAGGCACTGTCTGTTGATAATGAAAAACACATGGGAAAAAAAGACACTTGAATTAACACAGCGCATAAGTAGTGATCTACAATAAATTTGGTTGCAAAGTATGGACTGAACCATTTTCTCATGATATAAAAATCCTTTAATTTGAGGGATTAAGGGGAAAAGGATGACAAATCCCCGAGTTGGTCAGACTCTTAAAAAAGCGTCCTTTGCTTTTTTCTTGAAAAACACATGCTCAAGGGGATCATTTTCCAGGCTCCTCAGTTAATTTTCCACTAGCGCACAGAAGGACACAGTGCTGCCTCTGAACCAGAGGAAGCTCCGAGCTGCTGGGGCCACAGAGCAACAGAATGGAAAGTTTCCCTGACTGCTGCATCTTTCAGGAGTGGCTCTTCTTTTCTGCAATCCCCTTTCCAGTTCAGAAATGTTCATCAGTTTTGCAGCATGAAACAGAAACTACATAGACCCTCTCCAGCCATGCGATCTTGGTCTATAATTAAGTCCCTTCCTCCTCCCACCTGAAATTTTAGCAGTGCATGCAATACGTAGCACGGTAGAAATAAGCAAGTACCAAGTGGACAACAGCACCAGAGTGTGACTGTCTGAAGGCACCAGAGATTAGGGAACCAGCTTTAAAAGAATCTGAATCAAAATTAAGTATTTGGCAAAGCACAGCCAATTCATCAGCTGGAAGCACATTTCACAGTAGACAGTCGCTGTTCGTACTCTGTACTTGCACTGAATGCTAACTTTTGGTGAGTGCTCAGCGAAACAGATTTTCCTTTCTTGCACAACTCCATTGTAGAAGTAATTGTTGCAAATGCTACTGAGGTGATACTACCAAAGCACCCCACTAGTTTTTCTTAACTGCCATCTTTCACCTTTTCAGGATAAACTATTCAAGAGCATTCTGCTTCTCTTCTTAAGGATGTCTCCTGTTGACATGAATATTTGCATGATAATAAAGAACAGGCACTGACTGACACTGTGTTGAGACTCATACAACCATCGAATTATATTAGATTAGAATAAATGTCATTGTCATACAGGGACGTAACTCACTAAACCTTCTGCACTACTGAGTTGGAATATTTACTGAGGACAAGTAGGATATCCTATTTAAAATGAAGCATTTTTAGGTTTTGTTTGTACATTGTAGATAAAGAAAAACTATCTCCTATCTTAAAATATTACAGAAATTGAAACCTGATAATTCTATCCCCTTTCTGACTTCTGATGAAGACAGAATTGAAAATATACTGAAAAAATATTCCAGAGTTGAGGCAGATATTTCTCTCTGTGTTATTATTTCCTCTAAGCAAAGCATATGGGTGTTACGATATAAGTGTAATTTAAATATACATATGTCAACTGCTAATAAAAATCTCAATTATTTTAAACCTTTATACTCAAGAAACCACACAAAGAATCACAAAAGATGCGACGTAATTATCTGTAAATTTCATAACAACAAGCAATTCCAATAGATTTCTGGCTCTCCCAACAGCCTCTGAAATTCAGGATGCAGTAAGAAGAAGATTTGCCCAATATTTTGCATGGGTGTAAAAAGGAACTGGAGGAACACATATACAATCTACTGAATAAAAACTATTTAATCAGAAGGTGGTGGTGGCTGAGATTTTATGGAGAATGGAGACAAAGAGAGTGGCTCTATTCTTTCCTTGGGAAGATAGAAGAAGTCACACAGGCATTTCTAAGTTATTTCTGGGTAAAAAGAAGAAATTGTTTGAGATTCTGAAGATATAAATTTGGGTCAAAGCTTTCATGAAATGATACAGAGCACTCCTGTCATACCAGGATGGAATGAGAACAGCAGTGTAAGACAGGCTACTTATAAAAGTTTTGACTTACTAGGGGGAAGAAAAATGAGTATCTTGGTAGGATAACACAAACAAGTGTGAAAAGTGCTGAGAAAGACCATGTGTAGAACAGCACAATTTCACGGTGCTGTGGATGGAAAATGGTTAAAAAAAAAGAAAAGAGGCAAGCCTAATTAGAAACTCTTCAGTAACAAGAAAAATCAAGTAGAATTGGATAAATTATGTGCCATAAAAGGAAATACAAAGAATAGTAGATTTATGTAGGAATAAACCTCAAAGGCAAAAGTATGCGATAAGTTAGGAACAACAAAAACATAAAAGAATAAAAAAGACTATGTAGGTCCATTTGCATGAACAGGAAGTCCATTATCTAAGCAGCAAAGGAGAAAAAAAAAATGAAATGACAAGTACTCCATGATCTTTTGACCCCTGTCTTTGGTAAAGGATTAATCAATGCTTACCAGAATTTTAACAAAAGGAAACAAGAAAAGATGGAGCTACGGAAAGAAAGATAAACTACAGGTATCCCTGCTAAAGGCTATGATAAAATTCACCCTTCAATAATAAGGAACATGGTGAAGCAGCCTCGGCACTCTTACCAGTGAGAGACCCTGTGAAAGAGTGTAGCATGTCTCAGGGGGCTGAAGAAGAAAAAACACAGCAACTGTTTTGAAAAGGAGGGAAGAGAGAAGAATTTACAGAATTTCAGACCTGCCAAGCTAATTTGTAACACTAAAGGATACTAGACCAGCTTATTAAAAGACCAACATTAAAGCACAAAGTGATGAAGTGATAAGAATAGATGGTATGTGTTTGCTAGGAACAAAATTTTTCAGACAATTAGATTTCCTACTTTGACAGTTTATTGGCGATATATTCATATTCATAAGGCTTTTGGCAGTCTCCTTTATAACACTACTGTATAAAAACTAGGGAAATATGGTCAAGTTGACATTATCATAAAGGTCATATAAAACTCATGCAAACATTGTACTTTAGGTGCTTCCACAGCAGACAGTCTATGTTCAGAATTCTTTTTTTTTTTTTTTTAATTTAGACTGGAGAAGATAAAATAAGTCTATAATTTATGGCTATATCAGACATGAAGCTTGCAGGTACACTTGAGAACAGAATCAAAATCCAAAATAATCTTGACAAAATAAAAATCAGTCACCAATTACAAACTCAAAGTAATGTCCTCAGTGAGAAATCAAATGTCAAAATAAATACTGGAGCAAAAATTGTACTGCAACTGCAAAAAAAAATGGATCCAGTGAATATAAAGTGAATAAAATACTGAAAATAGGACAACAAAATTAAGTGATGCAAAAAAAATATTTCTAGGACAATAACTGGATTTTTGCATGTATGATACCACAACTTACTGTAGTCTACCTGCTACTTACAAATTTCTCACCAAAGTACTCATTCAGGCATGGCCGTAATGTTTAATAGTGTCTAAAACTGTAGTGCTCCAGGGGAAAGCAACGGGAAAAATTCAAGTTATGATCCGTGAGCAAATGTTTGAGGTACCATTTTCCTTCATCTCTTGAAAACTGAAAATTAGAGAAAGACCATATCCAGTACCTAAACTTTGCTAATAAAAACAGAGCTCAAAATTTTGCTTAATTTATATGATTATTCAACTTAATTTATATGAAGTAGATTAGGTACTAAGAAATTCTTTTTAAATAATAAGCGTTGCAAAATACTGGGGCAAATTAACATTGGAAGTAATGGATTTTCTTTCCTTTCTAAGCACCATCAGATAAAAATATGTTGGAAGTTGCTTACTTCAGCTTAGGTCTGCCGCAGTGAAAAAAAAAAAAAAAAAAAACAGACAATCTCTTGATTAATTTGAGCCTCATCTTGCAACTATTCTAAAAACAGGATTTACTTTGTCATTTTGCTTCTGGCCTAAGCCGGTGTGAAGTGCATCAATAAATAAACCTGTAATTGTTGTGCTTGCATTTTTGCAGCTAGAGATTCATTCTGAGCTCTGTTATGATGAATGCAGTGTCCATAAAACCAGGCAGTATCCAGCATTCTCATTGTGCGGGAGACCTCAAAAATGACACAGTGTTTATATCTTCACCTATCTCCTTTTATTTCAGAAAGAGTGAAGATTTACAACGTAGGTTATTCAGCATTTCCTAAAATTGAAAAGCCAGACATTTATCAATTTATCAATTGCATTCATGTTCTTAAATATTAGGTACTTTTATGGTATATGAGGGAATACTTTTAGAGTGATTTAATCAATGCACTTGAATGAGTCTATCAAAATATATATTCAGTGATACTTTTATAAAACCATAGGCTTGTAAATAACTCATTTTGCAATATTTATACTCAGGAAGAAATATGAATCTCTTATTTTTACTGTATGTTACACAAATATTCAAGAGACATTTACATAACAACTGCAAGTTATAATATACTTTACCTTTCAAAACCTTTTTTTTTCAAGTAAAGAGAGTTCCAATACTCCATACCGTTATGACGAGTAAAAATGTAATGTTATACTTTTAAGTATAATAAACTTATATATCTGTCAATGCAGAGAACAAAGAGTGCATACATAAATCAGAAAAAGTAGTGTTAATCAGCATATTCACTAAAAAACTCAGAGAAAGGGTCGAGAACTTAATGAAATTTGAAAATGATGAGTTGGGCGAAGACTTTACACATACTAGTGAAGTTAGAAAATTAATACTATATAAATAGGATTTATTACAATATGAATATATAACAGCAGTGAAAATCAAACCAGAAAGAAAAAAGATTTTAAAAGGACACAGCACCACAAAATCTAGCAGTAGTTTGAAACTCTACACAGATCAGGAAAGAAGAAACAGATGTGAAACTGGAAATGCAATACAAGTCCACCATTATGAGTGGGAATTTCTTATTCACCACAGTGAGCTTGTAAAAACAAACAAGTCAGAAGATTAGTGCCTTTTATGGAAGAATGCCCCATTTACAGAGTTTACACTCTGCATTAACTCTAATTGCAAATGAACAGCTAGACTGGAAGAGAATTGAGATGTATATCATAAGCATCTGACAGTTCAGCTCAAGGGAAATGGCAGAAACCAGCAAAGCCATTGCTTGGAAAGATTTAAGCCAGGTGTGCTTTTTAATTTTCTCCATTTGTGGCCATCTTCATGTGTGGCTTTTTGTTACTCTAGCCTCTACAACAGAATGGAATAAAAAAAGAGTTTATGAAAAAAAGATTTTCTAGATACTTGTCCACAAGAGTATAATAGAATATTAATATTTCTGCAAGGAGTAATGGAATCTATTATACTGAATATATTCATTATTTGACACAAGTAGTATAGGTAGGGTCATTTCCAATTTACCACAAGGTTAACTCTTTTCTGAGTTAAAAGTACAGTACATGCAGAAAACTCTAGCGGGTGTCAACAAGCCCAATCTCTGGACAGTTCTTTTGTGTTCAGAGTGGGGCAGATTCATGGGCTGTTCACTGGGACAGTGAAAATTTCCAAGTAAATGCAGAAAACTTTTCTCATTTAAAATTATGCTCACAGTAATGAAGACTGTAAAACAGCATTTCTATTCCAATGTGCCTCTCAGAGAGAGAGAAAAAAAATTATACCTAGTATGAACACCAGTGATGAGGGAAAATATACATCAATAGCTCCCCTCTTATCCCTCAGAGACAAAAGCATAAAGCATCAGCTAAAAGAAAGATAATAGCTTCAGCTAAAACTGTGAGATCAATATAAAGAACTTATGCTTTGGCTATCTAAAACTGAAGACATGACTTGCTTCATCCTGAAACCTACTGGGCTCCTAACAGCTGGCTGGATACTTAGCCAGAGGAGGAATGTTTGTTTAACTTGCTAAAACAATTATAAAGGATGAATTAAAAACTCAATACTAGGAAGAATAAACCCCTCACCTATCTTTGGCTTAAGGTGAAAGCAAATGTTATGAATTTCATTTAGAATAAGTTTCCAGCCTGAAAAAAAAAAAAAATCTAATAGGAGATAGAAGACATGAGAAGATGTATTGTAATGTATGGAACATAGACATTTATTTTCAGAGCTTTTTTTATGAGTCTTATCCACATATTAATTTTAAACTTGCATATTCTTGAAGGGGAGATATTTTTCTCATAGAAGACCTCCTCTGTAGAAGAGGTATAACTCAAGATACACTAGTGGCTTGATCAGACCTTAAATCACAGACAGAAATACATTATAGCACACTATTGATTTTTTTCTTTGAGATTTATGCATGATTTTGGAAAGCCAAAAGAAAGACAAAGAATGCAGTGAGCCTTGGCTGCCACAAAATGAGGTTGCAGGAGAAATTTAATTTCTGTTTCCAGACATAAAGAGGTTGGTTATCAGTATACATATAAGTGAAATGTTTCTGATACTCACTGCTATCCTCAATTTAAAGTCTTTGTGTCTTTATTTCTATTGCTATTTTAGTGCATTTTTCTCAGAGAGAAAAATTAGGCTGCTATAAGAAATTCTTAAGAGTGCTGCTTCAAAAATGAAAATGAACTTGTAATCCATTGAAGATTGTCTCAGCTGACAGATCTCAACTTCCAGAAGTGAACTAGGGAAACATATTTAAAGAAAAAAACATTACCAGGTACAGAAAATGAAAGTGTTCCATTGGGACCTCATCCTTTCATGAAGGATGGGCAGGTGAGATTCAGGTATATAGATAAACAACTGTACCACTGAGACATGTTAAACAGCAATCCACAGTATCTTTGGATGGGAACTGGAGTTGTGCTTCTCTGAAGACTCTGTTTTCTATAGTAGCCTTCTATAAAAACACTTCTGTGATGAGACCTGTCACCTGGCAGGCTTCAAGCCCAGCCCAAGCCTAATTCACACAACATTGCAGGTAAAAAAAAGTAAGGAGTACTTTGCTCTCTATAGCCGGTATTACTGCTATCATGATCCCAAGGGAAATCTTTAGAAGCATGTGTGAAGTAATGACAGATATTGGAAAGAGGGAAGAATTGCCAAAGAATGGCAAAACATGCCTCTGGAAATACTCAAGGGCTTGTTCGGTTTACCCCTGATTCTCTGATGTTAGAAAAGGAGAGGCTGCATCCATATTTGCAAATATATTCTTAGGCCAGTTTTATTTTCAGAGCTCTGTGGTACCAGCTAGCAGTAGTATAACTGTGTATCTGCAACATAAGATGATAAGCAGTAACTGCAGCTTGAAGAACATGACCAAGGCCTGATGATATACTATAAAACATTCTCAGCCCAGGGAGTGAAACACTTATCCTTCAGAAACAATTATCCTACAGAATTTTCTCTTCAGACTCTTCCAGTTTTTTATTTATTCTTTATTGATTGTGCAATTCACATACCTATATGTAAATATTTTACAAACGTCCTGCTTAAATTCAATGCAATTCCTTCGGTTACGGTAATTTACAATCATTGAGGAGGCTGAGAGTACTACAGATTTATGGTCACTTTATGGTCACTGAGGAGGCTGAGACTGAGTGTACTACACATTCATCTGGAAATTAATTTTCCATGAGTGGATATACAAAAGAAGGACAAATCTGGAAGAGGAAGCCGGCTTTCATTGTTAAGTACCCATTTTTGTGACCTGAGAAACTGATGACTTTTTTTTTTTTTTGGATACAAGAGAAACGTAGGTATCTGATAGTGAACATGTCTTAGCAGAAGGGCTGAGAGTTTTTGACAGCATTTGTCTGTTTGGAAAAGGAGGCCTATACATTTCCTGCCTCATCTGAATTACATTAGAAGTGGCTGAAAATCCTAACAGACAGTGAGAGGATAGAACCAAAGATGAAACACATGATCTAGGGGGGAAAGTTGAGGTCTGCCTACTAGAGGTGTTACTGGACACTTCTGCACAAATTCAGAAGAAAAGTAGGCATTCATCTGGATAGACCATTCAGCAAAAGAAGTGCAAACATCTCCCAGAATTTATATAAAACACCACAGAAAGTTGTTCAAGTTGACTACATACATAAAAAATATTTTCAGTAATTATCTACATTGCACATGCTTGAAAAGAACAGAGTTTGACAACAAAGACATTTTCCCCCTCTGTCAAATTACTGAGTGTAGCTACTATTTTGACCAGTCAGGTATGAGTCCTTTTCTTCCTTGCAGTAAGTTATTAAGGAATATGGGAACATTATTCATAACTAGCAATTAGGTGATTCGATGTTTATTTCTATCCTGTCCTTGCAATAGGTGACATGCATTTTGGCTGGTTGTTGAGTGATGACGTCATTACTAGTCCACTGCAGTTGCTATAGAAACAACTGGATTTTTCACAGGCCAAGGAGTTTAAAAGATCTGCTTGTTTCCACATTTCAGAAAAGGGTTGTCAGCCAAAGTGTTGACTTCTAATACTCTATTTTTTACACTGTTAGCTATATCCTAAGTAGTATGGATTTCAGAAGATCTACATCAATTTTTTCTTGTGTTACCCTGGCTCCAACTGGCATGGAACTTGCTTCCTTACTCAAAGCGAACAGAGTGCTCTTAATGCTTGCACCCTTGTGCTGGCTTAAATGTGGAAGTTTAAGTTATGCCTCTTACACATCTCTTCTGCATTTAAATTCTCATGTTTACATTATATACAATCAGCTACATGTAGTACATCTCCTTTGCTTGTAGGAACAAAATTAAAATCCAAGCTAGTTCAGACAGGCAACTGAATTCCTGTTTAAATCTCACATGAAAGTGAAACTCCATAAGAAACCCTTGTGGATTTCACTCTGTCACTACGCCTTGAATTTTTATAAGGCTCAAATTGCCCGGGCTCTGGCTCTGTACTCCTTGAGTATGCCATATTTTTTGAGTATGCAACATTTGACACTTGTAGTTCAGAAGAAAAGACAGTGAATAGTGAAAGACCTGAGTTGGACCCTTTAAGATATGTTACAAATGTCAGTATATTTTTATGTTTGCAGGTATAGAAATTCTAATGACAATTGTGAGAAGACAATTATACACATCACTTCAGAACTTGCTTTTGGACTAGGTGGGTTTGAAACTTAAGAATACAAAAATAGTCTATGGAAAAAAGAACATTTTGAAAATTTATTTCTTGAGAAAAAACACCACTAACTAAACAAATTCATTTTGACTTTGATATTTTTAAAGTAAGTAGTAATTAAAAAAATTAAAGCTGCTCTGGAAAAAAGAAAGAAAGAAAGTTCATGATTCCATCAAAGGTCAAAAAGTCACTATTGTCAGTTTCTCCACATATATTTCAGAAATATTTTCATCAAAAGCGATGCAAATTAAATTCCATACTGAATGCTGCACAGTCTCAAAATAGACATACTGTTTGGGATTCAGACTCAAAGTAAGAAGCCTTAATTTATGAGTTTATGTGAAGGCATGTTAGCTCATATAGACATCAGCGTGAAGTGTCAAATTTGCCATTATAGTCAAAGAAAATGTAACCAAATGCAGTAAAGGGAGGATGAAGCGTTGTTTTGACAGTCTGGCAGCATGTGACTGCTGTACAGTGACTGAACAGGTTTCCAGGTTGTACTGAATTGCTCTACAGTAACTACTATATAGGATTTTGTCATATGGCATAGACACCTACACAAAGAAACTATGGCATAGACACCTGCATAGTTTAAAAGTCTTAATCTGGAGATACATCTCAACCATATACTTGAAAAATATGATCAAATAGTCTCATGTCAAAATAAACATAATAAAGGGGTGATGGTAGATACAGCAGCAGAGAACATTGGTGCTTATGTTTGGTAGTTGTTCCTTCCTTGTAGTGATGCATAATGTTTTCATTTGAAAGAGCTGGATTTCAGTGTGTGACACCCCAGGCAATTGCTTGTGCACTGAAGTCTACAAAAGAATGGCCTTGGAGTTGCCCCCCTTTCAAGGATAGTTTTAGTGGGCAAAGGGACCAATGGGACCATGCTATAAAATAAATGTATGTCATGTCATTATCAAGCCTTCCTGTCCTTTCCGCCACTGCACCAGCTCTGACCTGCCCAGTTCTACCCCAGGGTATGTCCATTTACCTCCACAGCTCAATTTAGTGTCAAAAGAAAAAGCAGTAGAAAATCAAGCATCATATGTTCCAAGTTCTGACACCTTGATGAAGTTCAAATTCATTTTTTTCCAAAACCAAATGTTAACAAGCTTGCCAAATGCACATTTCTTTACAGAGGAAAGAATACAGTACCCATGCAGGCACTGGCTTTTGCCTAGCCCAGAAATGGATCTGGAACAAAGAGGAAACATTCAGTAATTAAACTCAACAGCCACACCAGCACATCTCCACTATATTTAGCTCAGAAATATCTAAGGGAAAGGCTGCATTTCCTTTTGTATGACCAGACTTAAATGCTCAGGTTTAAGACCAAACAAACACAATCATATTTACTTAACTAACAAGTTACTAAAAGCAGCTTATTAGGATTTTAAAATGGAGAAAAGCTTTTACACTACAAGTTGCATGCTAGCACAGTAGTCCTCAGTAGCTTATTAAGAGCTAACAGGCTTTAAGCCATTCTGTAAAATAGAGCAGGTAATTTTTTCCTTGCTTGAAGGGATAATATAAGAATTTTTAAAAATGCATCAAGGAAGATAGCCTATATTAAATTCTATTGGCTGTAATGTGTTACTCTTGGGCTGATGAGCATTTATATTAATGTTCCTACTGAAGACATCATGACTACTTAAGTAAGGTAAATGTTCATCTAAATGAGCAATGGCTAGACTGTGTAATTTGCTGTCTTTTGTATTAATACAAGAAAAGCCTACTGAGTTAGCTCAATATCATTTTCTCAGACTTTTTTTTTTTTTTTTTACAATAAACATGATTAACACTATGACCAGTTTGGTACATTGATGAAAGATGAAAAGTTTTGTCCCATGCAAAACATTTTTGCAAATTCTAAGTACATACAAAGAAGGATTTAAAGTGAAAATATTAACAGAGATGTAGTTGCAATGATGTCATCCTCATGTAACCATGCATTTAATATGGTACTTAAGCAATGTAGTCTCCCAAAGGGAATAGCACAGGGTGGCTTCACAGAACATTCGCCAAAAAATAAGAATAAAATAAAATAAAATAAAATAAAATAAAATAAAATAAAATAAAATAAAATAAAATAAAATAAAATAAATCTATTAAAAACCCTTTTGCAAAACAAATTTCTTCTCTGTAGTTCAATTAAAACCATCCAAATCCCATCATTTTCTGCTTTCTGATTTGTTCACATGTTTTATTCAATGCTGAAATCTTTTATTTAAACAGGGTTGTGCAGGTATTTTATTTATAATAGAGGTTATTTAACTAAACCAGAGGTGAATTGTACATGAGAGCACTTGTGTCTATTGGGGGATATACTCAAGCCACCTGGTGCCATACAGCTCCAAGATCTACACAAGTGCAATGAATTCTTGAACTGTGACCCAAATCACAGCATGTAACTTTTCTTTTTAAAAGAGCAGGCATACAGGGGTTCAGATGCATCACACTGTCCATCGGTTATACCCTCTTCACCATGGCTGTGTGTGGCCAGTTTGTTGTTTCCAAATTACAAAATAGGTTTGCTGAACTCCTTCCAGTTACATTTGAAATCTTGTTATAGATGAAAGGAATCAACCTTACATACAAAGCTAAGAATTCATTTATGATATTATAAAATGTACTTTATTATTTGTATTATTGTATTACTTTCATTACATAAATTATATATAAAGTGTTATGCACCCACGCTTTCTACTGTATATGCCTTTCTTTGATATTCTGCTTGCCCTAACCAGGTCAGACACTTCAGGCAGAGGACACGAAGTTACAGCAAGTCTTCAGCATCCCAGAAGCTTTTCCAGGACAATGATGTTTATAGTTTCCTCCACCTCACTCTGAGATACGCTTGGAGAACTTTGCACATGTTTGTTAACACCCTCTGCACATTGATGCTTCTTTGTTGGTCTGCAAGTCCAAATATACATGTAAATTCACAGAATCACAGGATGCTTGAAGCTGGGAGGGACCTCTAGAGATCACCTAGTCCATCCACCCTGCTCTAGCAGGGACAGCTAGAGTATGGGCCCAGGGCAGCCTCCAGGTGGGTTTGGAAGATCTCCAGAGAAGGAGCCTCCACAACATCTCTGGGCAGCCTGTGCCAGTGCTCTGTTGCCCTCACAGGAAAGTAGTTCTTCCTCATATGGAGATGAAACTTCCTATATTGATTACATGTGGTATTACTCTTTGCTCTGCTATGCCTAAAAGAGCAAGCTCCCAAGGTTGCATTGCTTTGCTGACCAGTAGTTAACCACTGGTGAACTGTTCATAGCCCCAGAACTTCCAGTATCCTCCCATGCCTCTGCTTTCAAGTTGACCTCTGCTGTCATCCCACGTCTTTCTTCCTCTGAGATACAGCATATTCTAGGTTCACAGCAGGTCTTTCCACACAAAATAACTGCTTGTTACTACTATTGACTAGTTGTAAAAATATAGCGATAAGCATTCCAGCCTCACAGTCGTATAGACTTAAACAAGAGCTAAAATAATATAGGTAATAGTCACCTGGTCATTACAGAAATGTTATTACAAGCTAAAACAAATCTACGAACCCCATGTGTGATAAAGTTGAGGGAATAACATGATGGAAGTGTACTGAAGTTACATGTCCATGTCATGTTAAGGAAATCAGAATTGTGCCCTACTAAATACATGAGAATATGCCAGTTTTTACATATCACTTCAGAGTACCAAGCTATATTTGTGTACAATATTTACCCACCCATTCTCTCCTTAATCCTTCTTGGCCCTGAACATGCGATGATACCCCAGCTGAAACAGGATTTTAAGCCCCAGTTTCAGAAATATCAAAGGAGACTTCTGTTCTAATTCTACTTACATTTCTACATAGTCACTACAAATCCAGCACAATTCATCTCATTGCAAGACACCATCTGAATGATGTAAAATGTTTCTTTCTCCAGTGTAAGAGGCAAGATCTGCAAGTTTGCATGCGGGGACTTATTACCTTGATCACTATATGTTTTCGTTAATGTCCTATGACTTTCTCTATACAAGATTGTTTTCCTCCTGCTTTTTGCATCACCTTCTATCTATGTCTATCTCCACTGTCATTGTTTACATATAAAATTTTAAAACAAACCCAATACAAAGTTTGGTTTGTGATTAAAGCATTTATGAGGGTTGCACAGAGCCATGGGAACCACAAAGTGAAGCTGTGATACATCAGGTTGCTAAGCAAAGAAGGAGCTTTTCTATTACAGACTGCATCATTGCTGAAAAGCTTTAGGGAAGCTGCAGCCCCCTACGGAAAGGAAACCTATAGGTTTTCAGATAAGAATATTTTATTCTAAACTGTATAAAAGCTTTATCTTTGGGCACAGGGGAAGTATAATAGTAATAACAAAAAGAACACTGCTGAAGCCTCCAACTTCTTGCATCATATCATTCCCTATTCTGTTCACACTAGCTGAAAGAATGAGTTTATTTCCACATTTTGATGTTCTCCTTTGTAAGGAGAATACTGGATTTCACAGAAGGTGATCATATGAAACATGAATAGGAAGCCAAATGTATTGAAAGGAAAAGTCCTTCACATCCGAGACAGCACCTCTAGCGTATTTGAACTTTCAAACAAACTGTCGGTATGGCAACAAAAACACTTTCATAGTTCAAAGGGAGAGGTGATAATATGGAAAGTACCACCAAAAAAAAAAAAACCCACATTTTAAAGCTTCTGTTACTTGATTATTTTTAAAGGCAGATGTGCCTTGGTACATATCTTCTCTGCCCTATTTCTCCCCCCATCCAATTAAATTCCTCCAACACATGATTTTAAATGATTATCTCTCCCCACCTCCAAAGGCAATATGAGAAATTATTTTCTGACCAGCCCCATGCATTTGCTCGTACACACTTGAGAACAGAACTTGTATGTATTCTCTTTTCTTCTGTATACAGAACAGCTTCTCAAATTTCACTGCAGTGGAATCTGACATTAACACAGTGAATTATCAGATCCAGCATACAAGCCCAGGCCTAACAAGACGGAGCAATTTTGAATATCAAACAGGAAAGGCAGTTATGAAAAGCAGCCTATTAAATGATTCAGATCACCTTAAACAGCCTGACATACAAAACCCTTTCCTGCTGATGGACCACAAAGTTCATCTGGATGGTCTCTGTGATGTTCTCAGCTATATGCTATTCCTCTACCTGGCTTGCTCCTGCATGCCCTGAACATGTTGAAATAAAAGATGCCAAGGATTTCAGCAGGGTATCATTTATAGTCATCTGATAATGAAGAAGAGAATTTTATTGTTCATAGCTGTACCAAGAGGACACATTGACAGAAGCCTAAATGAATGATCCTCATTCAGAAACTAGAAGCTTGAACAAGACGTCACCCAGGCACACATGATGGTTTCCCAGTCCTGAGCAGAGCAACCAGCTCCCCAGCTTGGTGAAACTATAGCAATCTGTGCGTTTTTAAGAATAGTCCAAAAAACAGTGTCCTCTACCTAGGCTGATCCCACCTGGGTCACTATCTTTTCCTCTCAATGAAAGAGAGCATCTTCAAGAGGAAGTTATGAAATCCAACATCTGAATTACTCCGACAGTGACAGAGCACCATGAGATACTTAAACATGTGATACTTAAATATGTTCTGCAATGTCCATGTGCCCTACCGAGAGAGATCTCCAAACTAACTTCTGCTCTTCAACTAGCATCCCTGATAGAGCTCTTAACATACCCAAATCCAATAGTATTACTGAAGCAGTAGCAGTGCTATGAAAGATAATCTCATGTTCACCACAGACCACCATTCTCTCTCTCCAGCTCATATTTGTTCAATGGGAATAAGTCTTAACTGTTACATTACTAAAGCACACATTAACTGCTTGATCTAATGTATTTGTTTTGTAGCTTATTTCAGAATTGGAAAAACTCCAAGAAAAGTATCAAAAGATAGATTTTGTGCTGTGTGGCAAAAGAAAGAATTATGTGAAGGCAAATAATTTTCAGAGAGGAAAAAAAAGAAAAAAGAAACAAACAAACAAAAACACCAGAAAAACAAACCAAGAGACATTTTATTCATTTCAGAGTTAATTTGTTGAAAGAAATTTAATTTCATTACCTGCATGTTCTCAGTACAGGGTTCCCCTCTGCCCCCAGTAAGCTTTCTGGTGGACTCAGTTTTAGTGATCAGTTCACACTACGCTCTGCAATTAAGCTGAATCCTTACTAGGATTTTCCGACACAAAACCTCCTGAGAGTCATCAACCACTTACTTTATTAAATCATATTCATCCTGCTTATGCCACAGTGGGCAGATACCATTTCTGAGCAGCACAGTAAATCTTATTTATTGTGGCCAAGGTCATATTTTATTCTTGAAACAAACCATTCATCTTCCACATCACTTTGACCAATGCTGTTACAATATTTGACCTCACCTTGTGTCAATCTGTGTATACACCAATTACTTCCTTTTAGGTTTAGCAGGCCTTACTGACATTTTTAAGTGTTAATAATGAAAAGAAAGAATTTGCCAACTTTTTGTAATAGAGAATTAAAAATAACTCCAGCCAAGGTCAAAAATAACGCCAGCCAATTCTCTTTAAACTGAGAATACAGTGCTGGAAAACTCAATGAACAAACAAACAAAAACCAAACCAAACAAAACAAAAAAATATTTGCAACACTATTTGCGTTGTATTAAAGAAAAATATCTTTTCATATATGCTCGTTACACCAGAATTCACTGTACTTTTCACATCACAGAGTGAAAAAAGTCTTATTTCCTAATGGGTGCACAGCATAAAATCATTTGCCCCATTCTATTTTGGTAACAAATTATTGCACAAGCACAAGTAACAAAACTCCAAACCCCTACGTATTTGCGTTCTGCATTGCTACCTCAGTCTCCAGTAAGTAACCACATGTTCTCCATTAAACCTATCTTTTCTCTGGCCTCATGCTCAGCAGAAGTACCTCTGATTCCCCTTTCTGAAGCCTTTCCATCATTTCTTCTGCTTCCCCAAGGCCTTGGCTCCTACAGCTGAAAAAGAGGACCGTGTTATGTGGCTGCTTCCACACACAGACCCAACGCGGATATGCTGCTCAGAGAGCCAGGAGGGCAGAAGATGCAGCTTCAGGTTGCACTGCACTCTTTTCTTCAAAGAGAGCACTGGTTTGGGACTTTCCATGTGCACAGATGCTGACTGTAGTAAGACTGGTAGGAGCCAAAAAACTGAGGAGCTTTACTCTTCTAGCAAATTGATGTAAGCATTGAACCTCTTGGCCAGTTTCATTCTCGTCTGCCTGGCAGACAGGCAAATGACCTGGTCACATAGTGTCTTTTGTTAAGAAGAACAAAGAACTTTAGGTGAGTTCACTCCCTTTCACATTCATTTTTATAACCAAAATTCTGTTCTTATATGCAGATTCAGAAGTGGCTATCTGTCCAGAAACGTAGCCTACCTGAGCTTGCATGAAGCCTAGGAAGACTGGAAGATTGCCATCTTGCCATGGACTATTAGCACATACAGAGTAGAGTAGGCAAATAGGCATTTTATACGATACACTACCAAAAACGTACTCAGAAATTTTTCTAATCTCCTTTTCTTGTGAAAGGGAACTATACGTTATGTTTAAGTGTTCCAGCAGAGATGTGAAATAAGAACATCAGCAATCTTATAAATGCTATCAGCCTAGCTAATGAAACACGTCCCAGATTCTTAAGCTTCTCCAGGATGCTAAGCTGCTTTTTAATTTTTTTTTATGTCAAATTGATCCCAAAAGGCTACATATCTATTTCTGTCTCTCTCACCATTATCTGAAATTACAACCTTTTACACAACTATTTTACACCGAATATTTCCTATTACTGACTGATGGTACATTTCTTGTTCAAAACAAGTTATAAATCTATACTTTGTTCTCTCTCTTCCTTTGATGAAAAGTGATTTTTTGATTAAAAGCATATAAAGGCTGAAAAAACTTCAAACACTGATGTAGAATACGAAGTAGTCTGACCACTTCCAAATAATTTCTTTTAAAAATCAACACCTTCAAGAACTGCATAGTTCATGGTATTGGTAATGAAATGTGAAGACAGTACTCAAGCCTAACTGCTGGAACTACAGATTTATTGAGTAGATTACCATGCCAATCATTACCTAGTACTGGAGATTTATTGACCTGAATATAGTTTCTGAGCGGGGAGGGAGAGTAGAACTGAACCATAAATGCAGTTGACATCATTTGATATCATGACGCAGGAGGCCAAAGATGGTTGTCTTCTTACGTGGAACATAATATTGTTAAGCGTTATTCTACATCTGTTCTGTCCATAAAAAGGACAGAGTTTTTTCCTGTTGTCCCTCCATATGTATGTATACCATATGAATATTAACTTCACTTTCACCAAATTATATTAAAAATCGATGAATGTACTCAAATTAGTTCGCACACATTTATCCCACGTGATCTTCCTTACGTAACTGAACCATCATTTGACTTTCAGCATGGTTTCACTTCAGTACTACTGAGAGAAATATACAGAAGCAATCAGTATTCACAGGTACACCTGAATATACAGAGACCCTTTAATCTACAAAACAACAGCAAAATGTTAATGCATTAATTCTCACAACATTCTTGCAAAAAGAGGAAGACAAGAAAGCATAACTATTCCCATTTCACAGACTGCAGAAAAACAAGGTATTTACAAAAGTGATTTGTTCAGGGTCACAGAGTGGAAATAATAGTGAATAATACTGCAAATTCTTCCTACCAAGCTTTAGCTAAAGATCACCATCTCCCTACTCCAAGCTGAAAACAGCATGCAGTCCCCACTCTGCACTCAAAAATTCTTCAAGAAGATGTAGCAATACAATTCTAAAACCTATCAGGAAAAAATATGCCAGTAATGTACCCTATAGTCTGGTATAGCTAAAGTCATAGAACATTATTGTTTCAGAATGTTCTGGGAAAATAGACAACAGGTGTTTGTGTTAATGGGGATAAGGATGAAATCTAGTACCAGTTTCTACTCCCTCAGTAACCCTTATTCCATGAATTTTCATGTCAGTTTTTTAATTCAGACCTATTCTGAAAGTCAGATGCGCTAGAAATGTCAAGCAGTTCTTCAGTAAGTGTTCACTGGTAATGCAACAAAAACAAAATTCAGGATTCACACAGTTTGTCTCAACACTCAATTATATCTAGAATAATAGAAAAATCTACCAGACAGTAAGGCATTAAGACTCCACTTTATGAAGAAAAAAATACCTTTAGAGAGACATGTTCATATCCAGCAGTTGTTCCTAAACTGTGATCTGCAAAGTATGGTGAGTAGTCCTCACCTTGTCCATATACTGCATTAAGTCCACAGACACTAAGTTAACTTTCTGTGGTAGCAACTTTGCTTCTGTGCTCACCAAGAGCACCCCAATGCCTCCTCCATCACCTGAACATGTACCAGATGCACCTAGCTGGCACACAGCGGCCTTGCAGCCAGTTCTGCTTCTACATGGTGGTCTGATGAGAAAGAAAAGTTGGGGAACAAGTGATGTGGAATAATCACAATTGTGGAAGAAACTGATAGTTATCTAATCCTCTGTGCTTGAGACTCTGACAGCCTCACTCCATTATTAGAACATGTTAATTAGTACATGCTCTGTTTTTTCCTCTGATACTCTTGCTGGCACGTAGGAGAAAAAGAAAAAAGTTGAAAATAGGTGTTAATTCACCTTATAAATTAACACATACGCAATGGGGAAGTGATGCTTGACTATTTTCAGTTTAACTTCATCACACTTAATCAAATATCTCAGCAATAATGTATCAAAGAACAGAGTTTTTTTAGTATGATACAACTATGGAGAGTGTCAGCTGATGAACAAGAAACCGCTTAGCAAGGTTTTCCTGCTTGCAGTAGAAAAGGAGCTGTATGGTGGAAGGCAAACCAAGAAGGAAGAAGAAGGAAGAAAGGGAAATCAGCAAATCAGAAGTCCTGAAAAATGCAATAACAGTAGCTGTGATCATTTGCAGTTTCTTTCAGGATAGCCTCCCTACTGCTACCTTTCCAGCTCTCCAGGTTACTTCCAGGCTTTTTTGATAGCTATTAAGCTTCTTGCTCAGAGCACAGCAGCTCCCACTGTGACCTTTACAGAAGACTTACAAAAGAGCTAAACACATCAGGAAATAAGCTCTTTAGAAAAAAAAAAAAAAAAAAAAAAAAAAAAAAAAAAAAAGAAAAGCCCTACTTGTGGATGCTGAGCAGTCCTGTACAACTAAAGTCCTGACCAGGGTGACAAGTGCACTAGAAAGCAGGAAGCGATGGCTTTCCTTCTCAGAAAGCAGAAGAACAGAATTATTCTGAAACATTTGTGACACAGCAATATCTGCCACTCAAACCTATCTTCCGGCTCTAGCAGTGCAGCCAAAAGGGACTGTGCAGGGAAGAGGCGGCCTCTGCTTGGGGACGAGCAACCTGCACGGGTTCTGTGCTGGCCAGCCACAGACGAACCACTGGTCATGGTTATGTCGTTAAAAGATTTTATGCAAGTCTGAAATAAGCTCTTATCACAGGCTATGGAAGTCTTTCTACTCCAAAGGATACAAAAAAAAAAAAAAAAAATGTTTAAAATGTTTGGTGTGTTCCAGATTTTGATTGGTGAAATTGTAACACTGGGGGAGCAACCGGAAACAACTGCTGCTAACTCTGGCAAGATGATGACACTGATGATAAGCTGCCTTTGTTGCAAATGCCACCCTTTGTGTCTCAAAATACAGAGCTGCTATTTACATGTTTGTTGCAGTCAAAGTTCAGTTTCTGCTACAGGTCAGGACAGAAGATTACTTAATTACATCCTTTTATCGCAGAAAAAAACCCACTGACTCACATCTGCCTCTGTATCAAAATATATATTTGTTTCATCTAGCTATATTAATTGCATTAAGTGTGCACAGTCCATGTGCTGGTGTCAATGAGAAGTACGTCATCAAGTTTTCTAATACAAATAATAGATTCAGAAAATTAGTCATATTAAATTGAAAAGTTAGGACACTATTCTGTTTAATAATTTGCAATGTGTATTCATCCCATAGGCTATTGTCAGCATGAAGCCAAATTAGTTCTGTACTTACCACAAATATGAAAACAGTCCTTAACTCTGATGTAGATAAAACCTAAATCATGAATCTAGGTCTTGTTGTCTCTGCAGAATCATCCCAAGGTTATTTCTAACATTCAAATCCTTTGAGAAACTTCAAATACTAAATTTTAAAAGGCAGTATAAAATACCTAACATCTTTCAGGTTAAAAAAGAAAAAAAAAAAAAGAACTGAAGGAAAGTTTAGTATTCCACATCAATGACAAATTCTGTATCTGCAGGCTCACAACCTTGAGGAGCACCACCCCTTTGAACACAAGTGCCTCAGAACAATTGATGTTTCTTAACATCTTAATCACAAACAAATAAACCAGCAAAAAGTCCAGAGATATCAAAGCAGTTGCTCAATTCCTGGGAGGTTTGGTCACTTTTCAGAAATCCTCTCCAGAGCTTTTGCAAGGACAGTGCACCTCCAACGCTACCATCCCTAGCTGGAGTCCAGAACCAGTTCCACTTCTCATCACCAACTGGGCACCAGACCTCCTCAACCCCACAGCACCCAGCAAGAAACTCACTAGGGACACCAGGGCTTTGCTTTCCATCGTAGCTTCAGTTTCTACTTCTTTTGGAGGGAACTATCAGGAACAGCTTTACCTTCCAGAGATTATTTCTTATTTCTTAGAAAATAATACTAAAAAAATCCTCACAATTAAGTTTAAAATTATCCAGTGTAAAAGTATTTCACATCATAATTTTTTTTTTTTCTCTTGATGTATCAGTAACAACCTTCCTCTTCTGAGGAAGATATAATGGGAATTGTACACATATCTATTCCAACATAAAACTTGTTTTTTGAAGGAAGATAAAAATGTATAAAGCATAAAAAGTATATAGTTTGAGATAGAGAGATAAGAATCTGCTAAACGGCCACTTTCTTACTTCTGTAGATTTGATGGGATGTGCTACTGACACCAACTTACCTGCTTGCTAATACATATGTTGGTGAACAAACATCCTCTTCTCCTCTCATAATGTCATCAGTTTTTTGGTCACCAGTCTGAAAATTCTGAGAGTTCCAGGGTATTATACCCAAAGAAATGTATTTCTTACAGCATGAGATAAAAATGAATAAATAAATAAAGTCTTAAGTATAGTATGCAATGACTGAAAATAAGAATGGTGAGAATTAAGACAAGCAGCTAGCAAATGGCAGCAGTAGAAATATGCATCTATATATGAACAATACAAGAGAAAAAAAAGCTTAGACCATTCTGTCTTGAAAACCAAAAATAAGTAGTAAGCTTATTACAAAGAAGTATTTCCTCATTCACCCCAAATAAAAAGTGACATAACAAAGTCTTGGTGAACCTGACATAAACCAGAGCATAACCAGAACCAGAAACTCAGACATAAATGTAAAGGCAGAGTTTGAGGAATACTATTTTCAGACAGAGCTTTTTCTTAATATTTAATCACTGATTTAAAACCATGACTCTATTCCATGACTACCACATACTATAAATACTCATTTACCCTTTAATGTGTAAGTTAACAAACATACCTGTGCTTAACACGAAGTCACCTAATTTCATTCAAGGCTAACAAAAATAGCCACTGGATTTTTTGTGATTATGTTGATTTTCTGGCCTTTGCCATTGGAAACTGTCAGTTCAGTTCTTGTTTCTGAATCTTCTTCCTTTCTGTGTTTTCCAGTCATCTTTAATTAGTATGATGAAAGCCAAGCTAGAGATATACTAGCTGTAATTTTTTACTCATTCTTTGCTAAGCTACTAAATATGTTATCCTATGCTTCATCTTATACTATAATCTTTTGTTCTCGCTTATATCTTGTACTATTTAATTTTAACAACCACCCTGAAGATCATTTAAATGCCATACATGCCATTTAGGAATGAGTAGAAATGGAATCAATTTTTAGGTAAAGGAACTACGATTCGAAATTCAAAGGGCCGCAGACTCTGTATGACTAGTTTTATAGTTCAGGGATCTCTGCTAAAGAGCCTTTTCTGTACCCTGCTTCATATCAGATAGTGTCTGACTCCATTTAAACACTACTAGCATATCACAGCAGGATCACCACCAACAGAAACGCCAGCTTTGCCTATCAGCAGTCTCCCCAGGGTTCTGTATTGCCGTGGCTGTAATCATCTCAGACCTGAACTGTGGATCAACGTGAAGAGTACTGCAAGTTTAGTAACCTGGATTTTGTGAAGAGAAGTGAAGTTAGTGAGGGAACAGAGGTATCTAACAGATGAATTCGATGTCAGGTAAAATACAGT
This sequence comes from Nothocercus julius, assembly GCA_013398735.1. Lineage (NCBI taxonomy): Eukaryota > Metazoa > Chordata > Aves > Tinamiformes > Tinamidae > Nothocercus > Nothocercus julius. Next base: position 3,014,706 of record VZSV01000055.1, on the reverse strand, counting down.
TATCTGAGGAAATTTTTGTGAAAGGCAAAGAAGTCATTCAACATAATGAGAAAATGACCAAGTCAGAGGATCGATGGAGACACATATGCACACACGTGCACACACACACGCATCAAGAAAGGAACAGAAAGGAGTCCAGCAAGATTCAGAAGAATGAAACCCCCCAAGAAGTTTAGGTTGGAAGGTGTGACAGAACCCCTAATCTGGCTGCTTACTCTTTGCTGTCTTTTTTAAATAAAGTCACTCAGGATAATCACACTGCCAGGCCTCCCTGAATTGTACAGCCCCTGTAAAAACCACAAGGACTGTAGTTGGATGCCCACAGAAGGAACAGCCACATATCACGGAAGGGCGAGGCGATCCTAGACAAATGGACATCTAAAGCACGCCTTTGGAGGTGATGCAGACCTCCATAGGGAGGTCAGGTACTCCTCACTCAAGTACCTGGGCAAAGAGCCTCTAACAGGACGGTTGTGGGCCAGAGCGTCTTCCAATAGAGTCCCTCCTCTTTGCTGATGGAGAAATGTATATAATATGGAACTCTACCTTTAATACGTATTTGTAGCTGCTTACTATGGTGTTGTTTTGGGGGCATTCACCTCGCGTTCTCCTCACATGTATATACTGTCTGAGCATTGGCAAGAGAAGCCAATGAAGAAGCCTCATACCTTACACTCTACAGCCAAGCTCAGAAAAAAGCTCCATCTTTTGCACAAAACAGCTTTACGCTGTTACAGAAAACCTCTTGACACTTGGTCCAAATCACTGACCTGCAGCTGTTTAAGGTATCTTGTAGCTATTCTGGTCAAAGATGGCATCCTCAAAGATAAAGAGAAAGTTGGTCTTGAGTAGATTTTGAAGCTGAGTCTATCTCCTGTGGGGATGCACTACATAGAGAAGATGGTGGGTTTGGTGTGATTGTGTGGCATCCAGTGCTACTGAGGAGAAGCTTTTCAAAGTCCCATACTCCTAAGCACCTGAGCATATTAGCTCAGAAAGGAACAATTTGAATGGATTTATTACAGATGTCATCCATGAGAACAGGGTAGTCTTACACACTATTGAAAATGATGGGAGATTTTTGGTATATGGAGCCATTTTCAGCAGTGACTTCAGAAGCATTATTAAAACTATAAGGAAACCAATGAATAGTACATCTGCAGAAAACTACGCTTGGGGAGAGATCAAAATTATTCACCAATTTGGAAAGCATGGAGGTTAAATATTGTGACATTTTATTTTGGCATTTTCTAGAAAGAATAGTTTCAGTATTTTCAAAATAAAAACATTTTGACTTTCTATTTTAAAATAGCATATTTGTTTTGAAATTGACGTGACATTGTTCTGGTTTTACCAAAAATGTTTCAGATTGGCAAAGAACAATATTTTCTTCCTGCTGGGAAGAGAAAACAAATTATTAAACTCGTTAAAAGGTATTTCAGTTTGTTATAGATATTTCCTCCAAAATGTTTAGTTCAGCCACTGAACTTTTTGAAAGGAGAAGAAATGCATCATTCCTCCTACACTGATAGAAAAACAAAAAAAAAAACCCAAAACCTGCAGCTGAAGACACGTACTTTTCACAGACCCAAGTACTGTGGCTTGTTTTCCCCGACTTCTACTCCCCTACCTCATAAACTGGATTCCTATATAGTAAACACAAGAGAAGCAGATACATGTAATCAGAGCACGGTACAGCTGTTTATCCTTCTGTACGTTCTCCTCTAGCATTTAGCTCCCCATTTACTCCATAAATAGAATTGAGCTTCTTCAAGAGGGGTGTAAATCAGTATCTACCTTACTGTGGGGGACAGGAGGGATTTCAGCTACACAGCAGGGCTCCTTCAACTTCTCAAACTGAGTATTTGTGCTGGTTTCATTTCAATGAATCACAGAGGTTTTTATTAAGGTACAAACAACATGGAATAATACAGTCAGCACAACAGCTGATGTCTTAATTTGTATGTTAAATTCAATGTATTTTTACTATGTCTCCACTATTGTATTTTTCAATATGCTGCATATTTGGGCATTAATAATGTATAAGTTCATTTCAGAGGCTACCAGAAGCAGAGACCTGGAGAATGTGGACAGGTAAAAGGTGAGTACATGAAGTTCTTATTGCCTGGGGACACATAAAAGTGATTTGGGGCTAACAGGAGAAGTACATTTCAATCTGTTAAAATAACAAGCAAAGAAACAGTAGCTCCCAGATTGTAAAGCCTGCAGTAAGAACTGCAGTCCCAAAGTCACAGTTTACACAGAGCCCTGGATATTACAACTGACTCATATAAGTCGTTTTCCCTAATCTAAGGACTCCAGCATAAAGAAAACAACATTTTTAAAGATGAAGGGACTGCAACTCCCACTGGAACAAACGAGAGGAAGAAGGACTTTAAGTAGGTCGCTGTCACTTGACAGCATCTGTTTTTGGAGCTCTCTGAGAGGAACAAACTTTATTCAGTGTGCCGTATTATACAGTCTTGGGAGGAAAAACTGAAATGAAACAAGCAAACAAACAAAAAGCACACACAAACTTTGCAATATGGACACTTCCTCCTGCAGATATCTAACCACACCCCCTCCCAAGCTCATTGGGAAGGGTGCTGCTGCCCCAGGCAAAGTCAAAACAGGCCTTTAGCAAGCAGGTGGAGTCTATCCTAGCACTGAAAAAAAAAAAAAAAAAAAAGAAAGTGAGGCATGCTGCTTACATATCCTCCCCTGCATCATTTTTTTCAGTTTGGAAGTATCATTCCCTTGAGTTGCAGTTGTGACCAGTAAATCCAGCTAGGAGCCAAAGCCCCGCTGTGCGTGTGGCACTGGGCATAGCACACTCACAGACCTAAAAAATTGCCCCTGTAGCCTGCAGAAGCCTTGAAACACTGCCATTAGTTAGGGAGAGACATGAGGACAAACAAGATGTTATGTCTGACAGACAGTGACAGATGAATCCAGATAGAGCCTGGTTCCCTTTTGCATCCAAAAGACTTAAACAAATTGAAAGCCAACAAACATAAAGTATGCAGAAGATGTACTTTTCTCTTAAGACTAATGTACGGATCCCACAGGCGCCACTGAGTTATTCTCAAAGTAAATAGCTTAGTAAGCTTTAAACAAGAATCAGACATTAACAAACAAGCATAACATCTGCAATTCCCCTACTGAGGATGAACATTATAAGAAATGTCAATCATCTGGCTTGAGACAAATCAGCCAGTCAGCAAATACTCTCTGGAAAAGAGATGTGTTTTTTTTCAACAGAGTAGGGAGAATATGGAAGGAAAGGATATTGCTTTGAATTATGAGCTTTGGATGTTCAACACAGAGAGAAACAGTCCTTCAATACATGGTAGTTTTCCTGTTTTAATAGGTCAGCGTGTAGTGCTGGAACATTATTTTCAGTTCACACTCACTTTAACTGCGTAGTTGCCTAGACGGTTCCTCAGGATTCACAAAACTAGGAAAACAAAATTCAGTCCTCGATGCTTTTCTGCGGAGCTTTAGTAACAATGGTAGCATTCCTGTATTGATTCCTGATGGGCTGATAGTCCACTGCTTTCTCCAGCTTGGAGTCGTGATTCTGCTTCCATTGCATCTGAGCAATTTATAGAGACTGTGCCTGGCTTCAGCCAATTCATTTATCCAAGCCACCTCACACTGAATCACAGAATAATGATCATTGCCCAACACCAAAATAGTTCTTATCTTCTTATGAACTTCCTATGTCTTTTCTTTTAACTCACTCATTCCTGCTTCCACATTCTATGCCATCTTCCCTGTATTGTGTCATTTCTTTCCACATTTTGTCACCACCTCTTCCTTCTTAGCCTTTTAGTTTTTGTGCTTCTTAAATTCTTCTTGCATCTCTCTGCTAAGACTGCAATTCACTTCCGCTGGAGTAGCAGGTTGCCCAATTACTTGAGTGTATGCTTCCCATCTAAGAAGTTTTTTAAGAACTATAATGGCATACAGGGAAAAAAAAAACATCGTATGTGGACAATTAAGAGACTTTACTATGCTCTATCATCTGTTCTCATTCTGAGTCTTACGGGAGAGAGGGTGTCAAGTTTCTTGTGAAGACTTTAAACTCTCCGTCCCTTTTCTGGGTTCATTTAATACACATTGTTACCACACTGCTGAGATGAATTCATTTATAATGCATGCAGATTAATGCATCTAATTTTGTACTCTAGGTGTTCCAAGGTAAATCAATCTTGGCAATGGTCTTAACAGCAGCAGTATTTTCAGTACACTTCAGCATCCATTTCATTTGCTTACATTATATTCCCTCTTAGAGAATCCTCACATTTACTCAGTTTGTAATTCAGATGATGAACTGCAAGCCTGCAAAATCAAAACACCTGCCTGATCTTTCACTTTATATTACTGTCAATCCTCAGAATTTAATTTAAAATTTCGACAATGATGTGTGAGACCAGATTGAAGTCAGTTATCCTGATAGCATTTCAAGCTGTATAGCTAGTACTAGTTAAAATAATTAATAATAATCAATGTTTCATACAGGTTTTTTCATGGCAATAACAATACAAGGTCCCCATCAATAATAGATGAATAAAATAAAGGTGGTAGCTTTACAAAACTGTGTAGCTGTATTTGTTGGTGGGGAGTGACAAGGAGGAGGAAAAAGAAAGGGGATTTTTTTGACTGTTGTCACAGTATGAATTATATTCACAAACAAGAACATCATTACTAAATTGTTAGGTCTGCTTAAATGCAGCACTGAGGAAGACTTTCATAGAAGTTTAAGTGTCCCTTCTTAAGCAACCGGGTTGGACTAGATGATCTCTAGAAGTCCCTTCCAACCTCAACCATTCTGTGATTCTATGAAGTGTATAGAGAGCCAAGCTACCTGACATGATAGGAACAAATAGGTGGAGCAGAAAAGTTGTCAGATCCATCTGTTCGTCAGGGATCACAGTAATATGCTTAGAACTTTGAAGAGCATGTTCTGGTCGTCTCCACTGGCAATGAAGAAATGCTACAACATCTCCTGCGTTCCCAGAAAGGAAGTTATGCCAACAATGAGGACTTTTTACTACAAAGAGTGAAAGCCCTGTAGCAGTGGCAGGTGCTGAAGAGTCCAGTATTGTAATTCGCAGGGAAGTCTTGGGGCTCATGCAAATGGTAGAACAAGAACGGATTGATTAAGGTGCAATGAACAGGATGCAGCATGTAAGGAAAAACTGAAGAATAAAATGAATATAAAATGGAAAGGAGAAAATAAAAAAAAAAAAAGCATTTTCAAAATGCATTAAAGAAGGACTAGATAAAATGTAAAACTTTCTCCATTATATAAATATTTACAGTGATTCAATCTGCTGTGAGAAATCAGCAGAAATCATAACTGGAATCTCATTCAAGCTGTCATTCCTGCATACAGAAGGGCTTAAATCTGACCTATTATGCCATTTTCCTAATCATCATGTTAACTTGTAAGAAATGATTATTTAGCCTCTTCTTAGTGAAGCCCTCTTTAGAGTGAAACCAAAGACTTCTGTTTTATTCTGTAAAGCAGAAAAATAACACATTCAATTTCTACTGAACTAAACAATAGTAGATTTTTCTTTCTAACTAAATCTGACTTGTATTGCAGCCCTTCAGAGGGCTTTCCCTTTGAGGAAGAGACAGCCAGGATGAAAACTTAAACATAATCCTCACAGAATTAATACATACAGCCAAATCACCAGCATGAAAAATGATTGCATGAGCCCAAGGTACCAAAACTAACACACAAATAGTTCGTAGTGAATAATACATGTAGTTTAAAGCCAGTTAAAATAAGCGCCAGGTCAGTTATCAGACAGAAGGCTTTGAAACAAAATTCTTTTTTTTATTTTTTATTTTTTATTTCTCCCTCTCTGAGGTACAAATAAGCAAATCAAAAGACATACACTAATGACTGAAGTGAAATGTGGGCAAGAGTCAGCCAGCACAACAAAACTGGGATGTTTTAGACTTCCAGCAAAACTGGTGGTGTTGAAGAGAAACCAGTAACATCAAAATACTTCAAGATACTTCAGAACTAGCTTCGCTTCAAATAAATTCAGCTCCTATGAGTGCTGGATGTTGGGCACATTTTCCATCCTTAAAAATAGTAGTGAGGGTTGTCCAGCAAGGCCATTAGGCTGAAGATGTTTGTAAAAGGAAAGGTGAACAAAAACTGGATAATGTGAGAAAAGATGTGGTCTTTCCCCACAAATTGTACTTGTCTTCCCTTCTCTGGTCAGAGGGCCAAAGGCTTTAACAAGCTGTCCTGGAAGTAATTTTTGAATTTTGCTAGATATATATATCCCATGTTAGACCACCTCAGGTTTCTCTTTAAACAGACAATCGTTCTTTTTCTTTAGTTCTTTTCAATTGACTGCTACACTAAAAATACAGTCAGCTGATTTTTCACAGAAGCGCTAAAGCTTTCCAGTCACTATCTTCCAGGATTCAGGACACAAATTTTTAAATTACAACCTAAAATATCTTTTCCTAGATTGCTCTTGTCCCTACCAAAACATGGGTTGTTTGTATGAACATAGCTTAGGCAATTCCTGATCTTCTGTTACTTGCTTACACCTAAACACTTTTTTTTTTTTTTTCCTAGAGATACAACGACTGGAACAGTTATCAGTGATTTTACATACTAAGTGGGGAAAACTATTTTTAGACCAAGAAGAGAGTGTAGGAAACATGAAAATTATATTAAATATTCATATTAAAATGAATAAACTATTTCAGTAAAGGATTATCTTTAATTTCTGCTTTTTAATGGAAAAGTAGGAGATTAATTTGCTGTTTAGAAGCAACGTATTAAGCCTGAAGAAATGTATGGAGCTTTATATTTTGTAATATTTAAACCACATTTTACCACCAAAAACATTGGGCTCATTTCTTTTATTTCAGACAATGAAAGTGATGAGAAGGACAGCTCAGAGTGTGTATAAAGAATGCTGTGGTCCTCTGGAATGAAAGGTAAAAAAAAGGATCAATTATAATTGATACAGGAGTCTAGACAGCAATTAGATGTTGTTTGCTTGGTCTTTGTCTCTGAATAAGTGGACATCATTCCCGTTGTTAACATCAGCATAAAAGTGCTCTCTAAAAATCTCAGCTAAATAATCCATAGTCTTGTGCCTAATTCATCATCACTATCACCAAGCAAAAGTCTTGGAAGGGCTATTGATGAGCTCTAAATGTAAACCACGGAGAAATTCTAAATTGCTGCAAATCAAATTCAGTTCTACTCTAACAGATGCATTTTACACTTGAAATGTAATCACATTTTAACATAGATTGATGTTGCTTTGGGTTAGAGCTTAAACAACACACTTGTTCATAGCCTTCCTGTGTCATATAACATTTTCATCCACACTGCCATGACAGTTAGCAAATGCTGAATTATGACTACAATTTGAACCATAACATAATAAATACTACAAATTCATGCTGACTGACATATGCCATGGTTCCAGACTTTAAAATGTAAAAATGTCAGTGGATCATATTACCAGAATTCATTCAAGAAATGAACTGGTGTTGCCAGTTGGGACTGTCTTCATTGCCAGTACTTTGCATAATTGCCAACTCTGTACCGAACTTTGGTGTATGGCTGACTATAAAAGAATTTGAGGACCAACTGAGAATGATTTCTGTGTTTCAGGGCAGTTAACTGAATTTTGTTCTGATAATCTGGATCTACATCTGGCTAAACTTTTGATTGTGTCTTCACGAAAGAGATAATTAAATACAGAATCTTCCACTGACTTGGAGTATCAACAGCAATGACAAAACCAATACCGGTCACTCTGAGTATCTTGGGTCTTGGGGGAAGCGGAGGAGTGGGGCAAGACAGGTGGATCTGTCCTCTTCCTACTGTAAACAGCATGGTGATTAAGTCTCTTGCTGCTTAAATGAATAACTTATTTGTCAGCATTCCACTTACTGCTACCTTTACTTCAGGCTTTTGAAGCACTTAGTTTTCTTACTCAAGTGTCTCTACCCCCTATCCAACAAAAAACAAGCAAACAAAAAAAGTCAAATATATGGTATTCTAGTAGTTCGAATTCCATCATACACGTTTGTCAGTATTGGATTCCTAACAGTTTTCCTAACACTACACTTCCACTCATAGCAAGTTGATGGAAAACACTAGCATGAGCACCAGAGTATGAAGTGTACTATTTCTGCCAGATTTACTAGGTCTGATACCTATTCTACAGACATTAGGTTAGTACAACATGATTTTTTCACTGCCAATGCACTGCTAGCTGTTACTGAATTCTTTGCAACTCTTACACATTTAAGAAGAATTAATTATATTTTTTTGAAACTGGAATTGGATTGCAAAGTACTTAAATTCCTGTGGAAGAAGGTGGACATTTCCCACCAAATTTTCATGGGCTTGAGGAGAACCTGTGGTAAATGAAAACACTGTGCACTGTGGACAGAATACAGTGTATTCTGTTCAGCCAGTCGAACTTAAAAGGGCAATACTCTCAGCTGACATCATCCTTGCGACCAAACTGTCAGACTAGGAGTAGAATATTCTGAGCCACTTTATAAGTAACATATGAGCTGCTGGCACTAGATACAGTGAGAAAGAAGCAGGCAGTCATTTTAGACAGTTATGGAACATGGTATTTTTGATACTGCTTACTCTTTTTTTTGGTGATCATGACTTCATTTCTCAGTATATCAACACTGCACTTTAGTGAGAAAGGTCAAGGTCCATCAAGCATCAGAAAATGGGGCTTTTATCAACACCCTGAAACAAATTCTTCTTTACACTATCTTGGACTCTACTAGCAGATTAGAGCCGGCTGTTCTTCAGAGCTCCAGATGCCTTTGTGCACCTACCCACCATTGCAAAAAGTGAAATCAGAACTGACTGGAAGGGCTAGAGCTACTTGTCATCATCCTGTGGGCAGCACAACCCATGTCATCACATTACATTTCCCAAAGGTGACAAGGGGATGATAAACAAAAGTGCTGACAGAATTAAGACGCTAAGGAGTCTGTCAGAAGATGTTGTCCATTACAACTCAAACTTGCTGGGAACAAACAACTGAAGCCAACTTAAGAAATTTCTAAACTATTACCAAGGCGTGTTGCTAGATCAACAGGACTTTGTGATCAGTGATACAAGTTGAATTGTAAGCCGTTATTATCCAGGCTGTCTCAGATCTGTCCAGTTTTACTCTACCACTATGCCTTGCATCAAAGCAAAATTGAATTGACTCCAGCTCATCAATTAACAGTGTCTGCTAAATGACATCTTCCCAAATATGTGTTCACACCACCCAAAAAATGAAGACTATAAACGGTCTCCATTTTCTGCAATGTAACTTAGCAGTCAAATTGCAAAGACAGTATTAGTCATTAGGATCTCCACTTTTGTGTCCTAACTAGATTTTCTTTCGTCCCTAGTATCACATATGACCATAAAACTTGTTTTTTTTTTTCCCACTTAACATATCAATATTTTAAAAAGTGTGAAATTAAATGGCAAAAAATTGTTGTTGACCCTGGCTGGTGAAGGGAGGACAGTCATGGAAATTTTTGTCACACTCTGCATATACGTATGTATTTGCATAAGTGTATGCCATCCTATGCAAAGGGTTTTATTAGATGCAGAAGGATAACTGATTTGTCCAGTGACATCCACTAGGCTGACAGAGAATGTATTGCCACTGCCAAGTGCCCATATTTTCAGAAATCACCCTACCAACACTTAAAATTCAGAGTTCCACAACAGCCAATAGAGCAATACTAACACATTGAGAAGCTTACTGAAATGGAGTACACATTTCATAACAAAGTATTATATTGAAAAACAGCCTATATACTAGCATCTCCCTTTCCTTTTCAGATTCCTCATACACTTACACAAACTCTTCCACATAGGAGCTGTAGAGAGCTTTGAATTACTAAATAGGATTTTCATTTCCAGCTATTTATCTAGCATGTCTCTCCTCCACTGATCTCAGATCAGCAGTTAAAATTCTGTTTCCGTGTCTTTCTCTTGCTTTGCATTACCTCTTCAGGTACTGGTGGCAAGTCACTTACATGATTTTATTTTGATGCACCATTCCAGAGTATATACAGGAAAGTCACATATCTTGAAAGGTTTTTGCAGAAACTGTTTTATGTTTATCAAGTAATAAAGAACTTGAGACCTGCTCAGACACGGTTAGACTCATCATGTCGAGTGTCTTCCTACATAATCATTTCACATCATAATTACTTTGTGTTAAAAGAGCTATCACTTGAATTCCTTGAAGGCTACAGCTTACTTTCTTAGTGTAATTTTTACTAGCTCTGCTTGATCCAATATTATTCCAATCACCTTCTCTTTTTTTAAGCAAAGTCATGATGTTGGTTTTTTTTTTCTTCTCCTTTCTTTTATGGTCTCTGCTTTCATAGCTTAATAAATTTTCTTACTGGACTCTCTGCTACATTCTGACGTTACTGCAGAATGAGAATCACCTCCCATTCTCTCTTAGGTAAGACTGTAACCTCTCCTCTAATCCTGCCATATCCTACCTTCCATTCTAGATTCAGAAATAGAAATTCCTTTTGTTCCCTTCCTCATTAACAGGACAGATACTTGCAGTAGCAAAGTTAGCTGAATTTCCAGTCAGATCCCCAGCCTGAGTTTGGGAACACTTGCTTAGAAATGGCACAAAAAGATCCTAACTCCATGCCTTACAAGAGGCAGCCCATCCTGAAAAAGACACGCCAGTATTTGATGACTGAGCCCTGGCTCAGTGTAATTCCCAATGTGTCACTCCCAAATTACACCCAAGTCAAATTTAGCTCCCAGTTCTCTTTCTGATACCTAGAATTTGATTAAGCAAAGCTCTGCCTGTCTGCTTTGATCAACAGCAATGTTGACAATATAACAGGAAGAGAGCTAGTTAGCCAGGTATTATCCCTTTATAAAGCGTCCTCTATATAGTGAGTCAGAGCAAAGTGTGGGGTTCATACACTGTTGCTGATAATACACCTGTGGGTAAATTAAAGGCTTTGTTTAGTTCACTATTGCAAAAAATAAAATAAAATAAAATAAAATAAAATAAAATAAAATAAAATAAAATAAAATAATTTTGATTTCACATTCACTCCCACTTCCCTCTAGTAAAAGAATGATCTTATGAGACATTTTTTTCTTAGCTGAGTATTTGAATAGAAACAACTCAATAGAAATCAGAGTAATGCTGATCCATGCCTTGGTTACCACTTATATTCAGATGACCAAATTCATAGCACTGCAGTTTGACTGCAAAGTACCCGTGAATAAGTTTGCTAGATCTGCCATTTTTTAAAATCATGTAATTAGGACAATTCAAAGAAAATGTTCTTTTCTTTTAGATCTGTAAGCACTTATAAAACATGTGCAAGCCCTATAACACTTCTTTATTTCAACCAGCTGTTGAGCACAATCCAGACAAGCAGATCAGCCCACCCAGCTCTAGAAAGCAGTCTCTCACACCCAAAACTTATACAAAATAAAACAAGAAAATTACATGAAAGCCTATGCAAAAAAATACTCTGTGATTTTCAAACATGTATCCAGCTATTATATAGGTGAGAAGATCTGATTAAAAAATTCAGGGCAAGGTTGTTGGGGAGTTTCAAAGTCAAATACTGGAACTGACTAGAGTAGTATACTGCCTGGTTAAAGCTTTTAGTCAAAGTATGAAGCCAAAATGTTCCATCTCTCCATAAAGGAGGGAGACAAGCAAAAGGCCCAACCTTGGTTTAGTTTGGGGGCTTAATGTAGGCACCTGCTTCCTCCTAGCTCTCTGTATGGCCTGTTTCAAGAGAGGGCACCTAAATCAGTCTGAAGAATAAGACGTTAGTAAGTTTTACAGTAAAACATAAAGAAAGCATAGCATTGCCTAAAGCTGTTAGACATTTACCAATTGAGGAAGGGTAACATGACAGAGGCTAGTTCTATTACAGTTAGGTTCCTCTACTCATTAAAAATAACATACTTAAAACATGTCAGTCCAGAAACATTCCATTATTCAAGTAGTGTGTTTTGAATGATGCAGATGAAAAGCATATTCACAGTTCTAAAACATAATGCCATTTTCATAACCAACTTGTTTCTTTTATTTTAATGATGGCCTTCCAAATCTGCTATATCTTATCTACACAAACTTCTGGAGATAAAGTCTTTGCTTCAAATAAATCACAGGAGCTACAAAAAAAAAAAAAAAAGATGAAAGGAGATAAGTCCAAAAACTGCAAACACAGCCACATTGATTGTCTTCAGATGATTATCCGGGCCAGAATAGTTATCTGACTTTCAGAAATCATAATATTGTGGATTTCAAAGAGGGATGGATGTGATTGAATAGAGACCAATATTACAGCTCAAAGTTAACAGAGAGCATCCTAATCATGATAGAGGCAGGCAGCAAGATCTTATGGAGAAAATGGGGCAAGAAGAAGGCTGACAGATCAGAATGACAACAGAATAAAAAGACAACAGAAGCTAAGGAGGTAAGGAGACAACTGTTAAAGGCCTTGAAGGAATGGTCTTCAAGCAAGAGATATGAAAGAAACAAAGAGTGAATGGAAGGATTAAAAAGGACATGATCAATCTAACAGACAAGACAGAAAATGTCAGTTCTCATCATTTGAACAGACTTGATCCAAACAGAAAACCAGGCAAAGACACTGCAAAAGTCAAGGTTAAAGTCAAAAAAAACTTAAAATAAAAACTATCACAAAAAATGGAAATACAGATAACCCGTAGTGATAGAACTAGAAAGACCATATTTCAGTATCTACAAAGGATTGGTGAATTGTAGAAGAAATAAGGAACTATTCTCGTTTTGATAAAACGATCTTTGCCTGTCCAATATACATCTCTGCACTGGAAATTATTCTGGAAATATCAAAATGCATATACATACTGGCTTAGCCACCAGCAAGCCTGACATTTTATAAACAAACAAGTCTGCATAATATCAGTGCCCTAGTGCTCAATATTAAAGGTCAGAATAAAGTATGTAGCTGAAAATGCCAGACTGTAATCATAAAACTGTAGAAAAAGTTCAAGCAATCAAAACTGCTTAATAATTTGGGGGTTAAAACTGTTGGGATTCATTCAGTGTCCCTTGCATTATTAAAACACTTGAAAATTTTCTTGTATTTCACCTGAGTATGAAAAATTCCTTGAGAGCATCTGAAAGCACAAAAGCAAAGGTCATATATTAAAAACACACACAATAACTTCATCTGAAGTAAATGTCACTTATGTTAAGCAACACTGATAAAGATGACACACATCTTGCTATCTGCTTCCTCCAACTGCTCTGCCATCCTGCCACCCCTTTTCATTAGTCAGGTAAATATCTAAACAGCAAGCAGCCCAATTGCGCCACCCTGAAACAAAAGGGCTGCCTTCAGCCTGTGCCTCTCCTGCAACGGAGAGGATGTGCAATAAAATCAGCGCCAAAGCCTTACCTCCCGATTAGCAGGAACTCGCCGAGCACTCCCAGGCGCCTCATGGCAATGAGGATCCCTCTCACCGTCATCCCCTCGCAGAAGCAGACCACCACTCTCGCCTTGGGAAGCCTCTCCCGCAGCTTCCGAAGCAGGCGGTCGAAGCTCTTTTCCCCAGCGTTGCTGTAGATCTTGTCGGAGTGAGCGATGCAGAGACCTTCTTGGGCAGCCAACTCTTTGAAGGCTTCCATTCCGCTTTCCCCATAATTGCCTGTTTAAACAAAAGCTGATATTACATCACACGTCTAACAAATTAAGGGAGGCAAGGATAGAAAAGGGCTAGTTCTTCCCTCAAAAATCAGCCATCATTAGCAGAAAGTGAGAGCAAAGAAGGTCCATCACAGCCAACATGCTCAGGACTCAGCAGAGCAAAAAGACAGTATGTGCTTGATCTTAACACTCCCTTAGGAAAAGGACACCAAGCTTTTTTTTCTTACACTGATTTACCGCTGGACAATAAAGACAAAAAACAGGGTGGAGAGGTAGAAGAAGGAACCAAGAGGCTCACACGGTAAGGATTAAGCTTTGTTAACACTTCTATAGCAAAAGTAATCATTGTGCTTTTTCAGGAAAACAGTCAAAAACAGTTTTATACCTTGGTGGTACAATTTATCTTGTTTCTTCTCTGATCTGTTAGAAGAAATGAGAGTTACCTGCTGTTGTTTCTGAACTGACAATATGTTTAGTAGCACTAAATAGCACTGCCTTTTTCATCTTAGAGTAGCTACACCACATAAAATGTAGTATTTTTTAAAGCAATCCTCTTTCTATAATGGTATTGGAGAACAGTTTGAAGAGGTCTTTCTACTGCTTCTACTGCCCTAAGAATTTCTTGTGGCAATGGTCTGTAAGAGTGGTTTGTCCTCTAGAAAAGCTATCTCATTAGCAGCTGGGGGTAGCACATAAAATTGAAGAGAAGCTTATTTTGGGGTTCATCTCCCTCCAAATACAAGGACAACTTAAGCACCAGTAGCATTGGTTCAGCCAGGGGACAGAGCATCAGAAAAGTGAAATCCAATCTAAGAGAAGACCAATAGAGACTAGCACAAGCTGGTGACACATTATCATTTTCCTGCTTAGCTTATAATAATCCTACAAAGGAAAAGTAGACTGTCTAAGTAAGGACAAGCAGACATTCTAAGACCTTCTGTAGCACGTGCAGTCCATCCTATTAACAGTGACTGAAAGATGGATGCAAATTTGAAGCACTGTGATTTAGATGCATGTTGAAGGTCATTTGCACTAATCTAGCTGGCCAGTGTGCTTGACAAAATCAGGCCTGATGTTTCTTTTTGGAAGGGAAACGTTCTATCTCTAAGAATTTCTAAGATAGCTTAATTTAGTAATATTTAAACTTTGTGTTTCACCTAATAGAGAAGCAAATTCTCAATTTCTTTTTTCTATTTATACATTTGGAAGCCTTATCAACAATTTTACAAAGCTCAAACTGCCTTCAGCTATGGAGATGGGTGAAAACACTAGTTTTATTTTGAATATGCTTGCCATGGGGACTGAATTTATGATGAATGTCAATAAGGCAAGATGGATGACAAAACATATTTATTAAGAGCAACAATAGATTGTTCAGAAAGAGAAGCATGAATGCTATTCCTGTTTTCAGTGTTTCCTTAAGTTCAGCACTGGTTCTTGAGGGAGTAATATCAAATACAGAGAACTTCTGAACCTCACACCAGTTTAGAAGGCAAAGCTATCAAAGAAAAATGAATGCAGCAAAGAACATTCCAGCATTCTTTATAAATCCAGTGAAATAATGCATTTTCTTCCAGAAATGCAGATTTGCAGCAACTAAGCAGTTTCGTACAGTCATAACATGATATAGACAAACGTGTCGGGTCTCGTGCATCCCACTCAAAATTCACACATCCCACTGCCTTTTGCACCAAACATCTCTGGTTTCTCATGCATTTCTCAGTGCAGCAGCATGGTCTCTCATGCAGTCTGTGTCCCTACACCAGATACAGTTGGCCAGTCTGCCCAGACATCCTGGAGAAGAGGAGTGAGCCCAGCACCCCGCACTGCTGTAGGGAGACTAGATGTCCCCAGAGGTGCGGCACCCTTGGAGGATCTTTGCTAGTGGTCCTGTCCTTTGCTACAGCCCGTCCCGTCACACAGCCTCTTGCATGCAGGCTGCCACACACCAAGAAGGACACAAGGAGAGCTTTCTATATATTTATAGGTTTTAATCTGCAGTCACCAAGGGATTTGCCCCAAGTTTTGAGGCTGGGCAGTTGGCACAGTTCTGCTTTTGTGATTTGCCTCCGTCTCCAGGCTGGAGCAGGAAGCCTCATTACTGACTGCTGTTAGCAGTCACCTTATGCTTTGGGAGCAAATTACAACATGTTGTCCAACTTCTTCTGGAGCTTTATGCAACACGGTCTCATTTAAGATCAGTAGGATTATTTCTGCAATTAAGTGTTACCCAGGGTGAACCAGGGGAGCAAAGTGAATCTTATTAAAAAGTTAGGCAATGCATATTAGATAACAAATGTAATATGTTTCTTACCTAAATTGTTATTGACCTAAATATAAGGGTAGTATGGGATCTTTTTCATACATTTCGTACAGCATTAACTTGGCTGCAATTAGAGTTAAGATTTTCAGCAACAGTGAAATTAAACCCATGTGGAATGCTTTTGCCGAGCTTTAATTTTGATGTAATAACAACTATCTTAAATACACAGATACACTTATGATACAAGGGTATACCAAAACACAAATTAAGAGGAAGTAGGATTGCTTCCTATAAATTCATTAAAATGCAATAAAGATCACAGAAGAAAAAAAAAAGCTAGTTAAAATTAAGAACAACACTGACACACAATCAAACAGTTAAACACAAGGCAGAAACAACGTAAAGCTCAAAACTGAAAACTTTGTAACTGTCACATTAAAAAAAGAAGGGTAGAGAAATGGCTTTCTAATGGAAGTAGGAAATAAAACCCATTTTCAGAATGAAGCTTGATATGGTCACATTGAGAGCATTACATAATGTAGATGTCTACAGCAAGCAGGGATGAGACTTGATGACCCAGAACATCCTTTCAAAGTCTATTTCTTACCTTCCCCAACAAGACGGCATGCTGCACACCTACCTCCTCAAGGGGAAAGGGCAAGGAGGAAAGTGAGTACGTGACAGATGTTAGACACATGTTCAGTGTGTGCAGCTACTAGGGTAAGCACAGTATAAGAGCATATATAGTGCAGAAAACACTAATTAATTCTGTACAGCAGCCAAGAACATATCCATCTGTACCAGCATGCTGGGTACATCCATTTTAATCCATGCATGCAGCTGCGGAGATGGGGCATGTAGTGCAAGGGATCTGCACAAGGTGGCAGTCAGCGAAGAGTTACCACAGGATCAGGACGTGGCCTTAGGATCTCTCTTCTTTTGAAAGAGGAATTGAAGAGAAGATCCAATCTTTTCTGCATCTGTCCTTTTATAATCAGAATAAGATATGAATTTGTTCTTTTGAGGCTATCAGCAACAGATTTTTGTTGTGACATGTACCCAGATGCTGAGTGAGCCAGTAACTTATTCTGTAGCTCACAATATCAGGCTATCTTTTAATGATTTTTGCTTTTTGTTCTGTTTTCTTAGTGCTGTTGAACTTCTTTACCTTATTCAGAGAACTCCATATTCTCTTTATGTGCTTTAAGCAGAACCTGCACAGCACTAAAAATGTAGATGCTACCTGTATTACAGCTGCAGTGTTACTAAGAGCTTTTTTTCATGTCACAGTGTGCTCAGCACCAAAGGCAACTTTGCTTCACTGCCCTAAAGCTAAGGCCGTTCCTGCTGCAGGTATCCATGTACCTGAAGAGCAAGCTAAAAGGGAATTACTCTAAGTCATTGCGTTCTTATGTATTAAATGTTTTAACAAAAACATTAAGATGAATTTTTAGCTAAATATATATATAATCATCTTGATCAACAAAATAAAGGCATTTTTTCAGACATATGCTTAGCCCTGAACTAGTATAATACTTGGCTTCAAATATCCCCAAAGTACATCAAGTATTTAGCCTCATAAACTGCTCCTGTGAGCATTGCAGCCTTGTCATGTCTGATAAAGGAAGGTACACTATTTGCTTGTGGTAACATTTCAACAGCATGGGGAGCAAAGACCATATAAAAGGTTTATGTTATTCTTCTTATTATGGTTGTTTGGCAAATTTAGCCTCTATTTTCTCTGTCAAGAGAACCATTTCTCTCTCATTTTTTAAATGAAGTGGGTATGTAGTCTCAGCAGTCAGATGCTTATTAGAATCTTGAAAACTGCCAGCTTGAGAAAGGCACAGAGTGGCTATGTGGGGCTTCCCAAGCCACATGATGAAAAATGCTGCCTTTACAGGGGGCTTAAAGCAAAAATTTCCCCCATAAGTAAATGGCAAATTCAGTTCAAGTATTACCTGTGTTCTAAGTTCAAGGCTTATCTGTGAGGCAGCACAAGGAAACATGGACTGCTCATACCTGTGCTACAGAAAGCGGTCTTTGAAATATATGCTAGAACTTAAAAAAAAAAAAAAAAAACTTGAAGAAAAGGAAAACCACAATGGTGAATGAGGAAGACAGAATCTGTCCTCCTACTTTGCTTTCAAATTCAATAGAAAATAAAAAGTACTTTTCTTAGAGGCCCCCTTCAGAGATACACCTCCGAAAGGAAACAGGACAGCATGTGGAAGACTGTTCCAATGCACTCGTACCAGATAACAAAAGGCAGGAGGCAAGAGAGGCTTAATCTTCCAGACAGGTGGAACACCTGCAGGTGAGACGATCTACACCTTGTCATTAAGGGCTGATTTGCCACATCTATTCCTCTCAACAGCATCAGCACCCACAGTCTAGATGCAAGGTAAGAATCCCCAAACACATGCCCCACAAACACACAGGGAAGGAAGTGCACCAATAAATAAGACAACCATCAGGTGTAGCTTGACTGCAGAGTACTAGACACCAATTTTATCTCAGGGAAGTCCCCCTTTTCACAAATAACAAGTCATAAAATTTTCTCTGTCCCATTTTTCCTCAGAGTCCCTACTTCACTTCTCCCAAACTTCTAGATACACTCTTTCAATCTTCAGTATTGATTCACCATGAACAATATCTCTTTTCTTCAGCTAATTAACTGCTTTTTGGCAAGGAGGGAGAAAATAAGCAGAGAACAAGGCACTCTCCAGACATAACAGCAAGGAAAATTGTACAAAGCTTCATGAGTGCAAACACCACTCGTGAAGAGTGGAGCAAGGACATGATCTGAATACTATGTTAGTTGCCCAGGTGTTCCTATAGCTATTTTATAAAGA
>VZSV01000055.1:2965336-2995423 GCA_013398735.1 Nothocercus julius | reverse complement strand
GAAGCAAATTGATTAAAAAAAAAAAAAAAAAAGGAAGTGTTATAGAAATGTTCTATGTGTGTTGTTTTCATACACCCCAGTTATATAGATACTTGTAAATACAGTTATCCCTTCTGCTGGAGAAACAAAAGCAGCCCCATTGTCATACGACTTCCAGGATGCTTGAGCCAACCCAGCCCCATCTCTGCAACTGTGGAAAGGGCAGAGCTCAAATATTCCCGTGCTTCTCCTAAATATCTATGTCAAAGCTAAAACTGCATTGATGACAGAAGGGACTGCATTTTGCTCCAAATAGGATTTTTCTTCTCCTCTTCCAGAGGATTTCAGTGACTACTCTTCTCCAAACATGGACTTTGCTATCTAAAGCCCTTAACTACATATTTTCCTTTCAGACTCCGAATAGCTTTCTCAACATCACTCTTTCTTCACTGAATTTATCCCATCCCACATCACAGGTTTGTTTGTTTATTTATTTATTTAATAAGGGACAAGTTGTATGTAGGAGAGCTAAGCCCTAAGTGTTCTTTGCAAATCAGATTTTGCATTGGACAGAAGGCTTATTGCGCTTTATGATAGAGAAGACACTTCATTATGATTAGAAATTGAATTTGCAGTGTAAACACAGTGTTCTTTTAAACTATTTTGGCAAAACTCCCTGTGTTCACCACAGATTTTCAGAGCACGCTAACCTGATGAAACCCAGAAGGATGCGTTAAATGAATGAACTGAGTCATCTTTTGTATGCTATAGAAGAACTCTGCCATCTGTGCTTACAGCTTATTTTTTTCCAAACTTAGGCCATTCTGGAAAAGAAGAAACTGAGCTGTTGTGACCAGACTAGTCTTTTCATTTTCTGAATTCATATAAAACTGAAGATGAGGGAAAAAATAAAAGCAAAATCAAAAAATGGAATTTGATGATTATATAGTGATAAAACACCCAGTGGAACTTTTCAAAGAAATTGATCTACACTTTAGATTAAAAATCCAAATAATTTTAATAAACGTTTGTCTGCCTTCTGTCGTTAATCACAAAGTGGGTTTATTCTGTCAAAAACTCACCATAGGGATGCATTAGCTCAGTAAGGAAGATCCAAACTTCACTAAAACTTTGCTACTGTAAAAAGTGGTTACATTTAAGCCTTTCTTTTGAATCAGGCAAGTGTGTAAACTTGAACAAATAATTGATATTTCTAACAACAACAACAACAAAAAGAGAGAAGCAAGAACAGGCTGAAGTCATGAAGCAGACCTGAAGGAATGAGAGTACTGTTACTAAATCTCATTTCCCCAACATGAGAAAAACCTAAATGTGGTCAAGTGCTCTGTCTTTATTTATACCAATATCTTTTTCCAAGTATATTCAGAGATAACACTCAATTTTTATTTAGTCTGTATACAGCAAGGAGTTTTAAAGATTTATTTATATTTTAGTGGAACTATTTCAAGTCAAAAACTATAGCAATACATTCAACAAATTTGTTTGCTGAATTTGGCCTTTCTGTTCATGAATTATCAATACATAGATTTCCATTTTCTTCAGACTATATTAAAGTATTCTAGTGAAGCCTGTCATTAATTGCTGGTTTGTGCTGTTGGTGGGCATTGGTTAGACAACAAGTCACAGGTGTTTTCCATGTCTTGGTGAGGCTGGAGAAATTAATTGGAAGAATAAATTTTCAAAGAGAATACTCTCCAATGAATAATCTCTATTGTTTTTTTATCAAAGCTTGAGTGAATCTTACAGTTAGTAAACTGATTCTGAAAAACAATCACAGAAAGAATACCCCAAAGGGAACCAAAATATATGAGCTACATAATATTTTTTTTCATACATAAATATATAAGTATTATTTTCAAAGGGAAGGTGTGTAGGTGCTCGGTTTTGTCCATCCCTTGTGGTTTTGTGTTTACCATAGCTGACACTTCAAGCACAAGGTTTAGAACATAGATGCTAATCTCAAGCAATTAAGAATCGTAAACACCAAATATGAACAAAGGTTGAATGTAATGGATTTAATGAAAATATAAAATATATTTTTTATTGGCCTTCTGATTTCTGACCCTGAAGACACAGAGGAATCATGTTTTTGACCTTTCTCCACAATCTTGATAGTTATAAATAGCTTTATTTATTTTTGTGAACAAAGATACTCATAAATCATATGTTTTCAAAGGCTAAAAATCATCAGATACTCCATAAAGATTCGGTGAGTCTATAACCGTTTCCTGGTAACCTACATTGCCAACAGCTTCAGGAGTTGTCTGGAAAGTACATTAGAAATGAGGTTACTTTTCAAAGTATATTTTCTACTCTTTTTATTGTTAAGGAGAAGTTAATGCTTGGACTAACTGAAGTCAAGGACTTCAGAGGTCACACAACCAGAGGTTTATTATGTGGACCGAATGACATATTAAATGTTACTGCCTTCTGTTTGTTAACATGCATCTTTGAAAACATCAACCCAAAAAACTACTCACCTGAGCAATATCCTTATTGCCAAATGTTCATGGCCTTTAACGTAGTTCTGATTTATACAAGACTTTTAGGCATCAATACTTTGTCTTTATGTGGGCCATGGTTCCAGATCTGAATTATATCAGGTTGGGGATAGTGTCTAAGTAATAAATCTTAGTCTTATTTCTATAAAACAATACTTAACCATAGTTTGTCCATCACCAGAGAAACTGCTCATCTCGGTAGAATGATTTTTTTTTAATGCAAATGAGAAGATTATTTTGAGGTATGCTTTATCAAATCATTGGATATTATAATATTATTCAGAGGAAAACAAGGTGGTGTTTTAAAAGAATGACATTTTGAGAAAGATAGTAGCTGCTTTGAAGTGTAGATCCCTTAAAAATTCAGTGAAAACAAAGTCATTTCCTAATGTTATCTGAAGCAATTACCCTCACTAACAGCTTTTTTTTTAACTTTGACTATTTTGACCAATTATCTATAATCAATACTCTCAGCACAGCTGGAAGAAACCCAGGATAGCGTAGTTAACAATCCTGGCTCTCAATCTGATACAAAACAAAAGCAAGCCAGAAAGGTTTAGACATTGAGACTGAAAGCTGGATATAAGGAGTGAAAACATATTTTTAACAATTTAAGAACAGGACTTAAGAAAACTGGAATGAATAAGCAAAAATAAAATTTATCAAAGCAGAAGTGTTTCGGTTTTAGAGAATGAACATTTTCAAAAAGACTGAGTTTAACATTATAAATATTTTTTCAGTAACAACCCCCCTCCAAAAAGCATTTAGTCAAAATATTTCCAATCAGTCACCCCTAAGCTGAAGTCCCAGTTCTGCAAACACTGTCACAGATGGCAACTTGACTACTCACAGTGATGCTTTAGAAGACTTATAGTAGAAAAGTTAAATACATAGCACAAGTGTTTGTAGAATTTGAGCCTAACAGGAAAAAAATATCAAAACCAGTAGATCAAATTCTAATTTCAAACAGTCCTCCCTTCAGTAAAGTGGAGGTGAGATATTCATTTCTGCCAATTTATATCCAATTGATTTCATAACCTCAAGGGTTAACACTCTGTAAATGTTTAAATTGCATAACGTTAAAAGGAGTATCTGGTGCTATTCAGTGAAATGTCTGAAATACCTTTCTCCACAGGCTACTGTCGTGTCTGTAGATGAAAAGGTGACTTAATGCAGGGAATACAGGCAGCACTAGCACAGGAAATGAATGTAAAAGCTGGATTACCACAAGCAAAGAACAAATGATTACTTTGCTTTGAGTAGTTCCCACAGAGGTGGACTTCAGAAGGGCAGATGTGAGATAGATAGACAAAAACTGCTAAATGCAAGTAGAAGGGCAGAATTATAAGCCTGAAAACATGGGAGCTATCGTAGATCCCTTGAAAAAGCCACTTGTGAATCCAGAGCAAAAGTGAACAGTTCAGGTTCTCTTTTCTAAATTCCTGTTAAGCCTCAGAAGCACAAACAGGTTTTAAGCATAGATAACAAGCTAGACGAGACACAAAAGAGCAAAACATAAGAGTGAGACTATTTAGGGCAACAAATTCTAAAACTGGCACTCTGGCATTCCTGATTGGTTTGCTTTCATCTCTATCTCTTTATCTTAGCTTTAGGGTAAAATGGGTCCAGAATAGCAAAACTAAACTACTCAGGAAAGTTAAAAATTTCAAATTGAATCCCAACCCTTCAGCTCCACTTTTTCTGTGTTGAAAAAACATTACATTTCAAAACAAACAAATAAACAGACAAGCAAAAAGCCCTATCCAAGTCATATAAAGACCTAATGCATCTGCTTGGTCGTCAAAATAACTGTGGCCAGTCCCTTTAAAAATACATCTTATTTTTTAGTACCCACTTTTCTAGAACAAGCTAAGGATCTCTTTTGTTTACAGTTTCTGACCTCTAAATCCTGAAATCAGGGTGTCATTCAGAAAATTCTTAGAGTCAGATACCCCCGTTATCATGACTTTTTTGCTAAGATGCAGTGGCAAGGAACTTTATAGATGGGTCCCCAGAGTAAATAAAGAAAAAGGAACAAAAGAACATTGCATGATTCTCCTTGACTTTCTTCTGTTTTAAAAAAGGAGATGAAGTCTTCTCTGTCCTGGAAAAAAATAAAAAGATGCGAAAATTGCATGAAGACAAATGAGAGATGTCATCTCAGCAGGTGCTCCGGAACAATTGGACACCTCATCCTTTATGTCCTTACGCTGCCTCTTTGCTGAATTTTTATTTGCTCATTATGATCAAAAATACAAATTCAAGAAAAATTGAAAATAAAAATTAACAGGATCAAAGCAAGGTTTTATCAAACATTAGGCTTTTTTATTTCTAATTTATTAACCACAATGTAGGATTTCTCCTACATTTTTATTGATTGCTTTCTTGTACACTAGAAGCTCTAAGAAACTGAATACAAATTTCAACTTCTGCATTTGTGCACATCAAGCATACACACTTGTTTTCACATCAAAAATCCCTATCTTTTATCCCTTCCTCGTAAGGGATAAAGCCTTGACCTCAAGGCGAATTGGGAAAAATAAGAAAATGACACAATAGTTATCTGAACTTGATAGTCAGGGACTACAAACTCCTGTCTGATGGTGCTTTGGAGACTGAGGGAGACACATAGCCTGACTGTGTCTGTACAGCTTTATTAGGTTGCACCCTGGCATGGCCCAATAAAAGGGCCTCAGACGGGCCAACTCCTTCTGCAACCATGTTGGAGCCATAAGCCTGCTCCCCGATGGCCTCCTGTGTGCTCTGCTCTGGAGGCCAAATGGGAGCCTTTACAGGCATAACTGGCCTTTGTACCACTCTTGATAAGGTGGTTCTAGCATCATGTGTCTTTAGGTAGACAGATGTAAAACCTGTGAAAAGGTTAACTGGAGGGGGACAAGAAGAGTGACCCTTTGGTTATGGAATGGAAGACAAGATATATTGTCAACGATATACACAAAGTTCATGCAGAAAGACAGAAACATTGTTTTTCTTCATGACACTGTGGTTTTGCATTCCTTACACTCACAGGAGAGTTCCTGAAGAACATCATTTCTCTGCTCACAAGGAGTATCATCACTGAAAAAACCTAAAAGCTGCTTGCCCTCAAGTTAAAACAACCTGAATCCAAGCACTTAACAGAAAGCAAGGCCTCATTTACCGGGCCTTCAAAAAAACGTGCTACTTGAAAGACGTATGACATTGAGGGAAGAAGCCCTCTGCAGATGCCCCACAAATTAACCATGATCTCTCAGGGCTTATACAGGGCTGAACGCTAGGAAAGAAGGGTGATCAGTGATCAACATATGTGTGAGGCTTTTCTTCTTGTGTGCGTTCTTGCAGAATCAGGTCTGCCAGCAAAGCCGAGATCTCTATAAAAATTACATTGCTTATCTGAATCTGCCTCTGAGGGCTAGTGGAAAATGTGAGGAGAGAGGCTGAGACTGAGCACATATTGAACATATCCAAATACAGAAGCTACTGAGAGACAAAACAACTGTTCATATATGCTCTTCTCCAGGAACACTGTAATTAACCACTGTCAAAGTAGGCTATGAGATGGCAGACTGTGGGGCAAATTTGGGTTGCCTATCAGCCTTGGTTTTGGCACTCAACTGCCAACATAAGAGCAAGGGTCTTGGCAGAGACACATACTATCTGCAAGAGCCAAAAGCTGCACTAGTGCAGCTGGGTCTGTTGCCGTAGTTGTACCAAAGAAGAAGGATCAATGTGCAGATATAGCTCTATATCTTCCAGCCTGGTGATCATTTCATTCAGGCTGATTCTGTGAGGCATTTTTTTGCCCATGCAGTTGTTCCATGGGCTACAGAAGCCCCACGCAGGCCAGAAATTTTTGACAAGGGTCTCTGTCAAATGTGTTTTCACTGATGTATTTTTTCAAGGTGTTCTATATATCTGCCTTAACTGAATCAATAAACAGTATATGGATGTCTCTGTTATCTTGTGACAGCAAGAGTATTAGATATGATCTGTGCAAACATAGCAAAAGGAGAGTGCACTAAAATACTCAAAATATTTCACTCCAGCAACTCAAAAAATCTACTTTTTCCAAGGAAAAGATGTACTATATAATTCAGAGTATTAGAAAATCTGACCCTGAAATCCTGACTGGAAACCTTGGATGTACAATCCAAAATCCCTAGATATTATGAATTCCCTTTTGGCATTGCATAACCCAGCATCACTGACATGCCTCTGGCATGAAATAACATAATGCTCTGTTGCTGACAAGATAGAAGCAATATAGAGTGAAAAGATACTGAATCCTTCAGACACATAGAATGTTTTCAGGCCACATATCATCTGCCTCTTTATGTCTAAGCCAAATACAATGGACTGAATTGAAGTAGATACCAAAACACATGTGAGTTCCAAAAATAAATGAATTTTCCGTTGCTAAGGATATTGGACTTTTTTTTTTTTTTTTTTGGCAGATGGACTGAACAGTTCATTTTCTAAATTTCAGAAGCACAAATTGATATTAAGCATAGGTGTTAAGTTAACAGAGTGTTAAAAGAACAAAACACAACAGCAAGGCTATTTACAACAACAAGCTCATAAAAGGTTCCTAAAAGCGTTAAATATCTGGAGAGAAGTGAATCTGCTTCAAGAAAAGAAATGTCAAATGCACAGGTTGCTGTAAATTCTTCATACCACTGAAGTCCCACTTAAAGCCTCTCACTCAAAAAAAAGAGTATGCAGCACTTGCTTAAGTGAAGATTGGTGGTCCTCTGTATGAGTCCCACATAATGTCCTCCCCTCCACAGCAAGCAGCAGATTAAATTAGATTTTATGGTCATTATTACAGGACCAATATTTTACCAAGACAGCATAGAAAACTTTGAAGTCTCCCATACTTCTGTAGGAAGAAGCTAAGAATTATTCTTAGGTCATAAACAGAATCCACATAGTCACATATCACATTGGATAGTACTGCTATGGTCTTCGTAGTGATCCTAATTTTTTTCTCTTTTTTTCATGCAGCTATGTAGTTTGTTTGTAAGATCTGCATGGACTTGCCTATTTGAGAAGCTGCTCATGAAGCTGTGACATCTCTAATAAAAGGAGTTTGCCTCAGATAAACTGTTTTGAAGAGCCCTCTCCTATTAGAGGCTGTGATTAGACTACATCAAACAAGTGATGCTTCTAAATCTATGTACTTCTGAATAGAAACAAAATCACAGCTGCTTGGAATAGTGTTTTAGGAATCTGCTAGTCTTTAATATATGGTAGCAGAGAAGCTCACAGACAGAGAAAAGCTCACTTATATACTACATACTTACATACTTCATACTTAGTACTAAAGGGGACTAGACAGTGTACCCACTGTTTAGCTGTTACATTATCAGCAGGATTTCCTTATTTCTAAAACACAGCTATATTTTCCACCATTCATGTCAGTAAAAAAGAAAAAAAGAAAAAAAAAAAAAAAAAAAAAGGAAAGAAAGAAAAAAGAACTGTGCTTTTATTTAAAATGTGTCATGAAAGCAAATTTTTTCTCTGTTCTTTGCAACTGTTTGAAGACTTGGAAGGTAATTTTGAAATCAATCATCACTCCTTTCCTTTGGTGCCATCACGATTTCTGCTCAGGACTTTTCCTGGCTGTGTGGATGTAACAGGCCAAGAGGAAAAGGATGAAGAGTTTGTTACTGGCAATTTAAAGCAGACATAAACTGCTGTCACAGAGTTGAGTGTATTTCCTTGATGGCCTCAGCTCAGACCTCTCTAGGAGTAAAGAGAGTTAAGAAGCACGTGTGTTGCATGCAGAAGCTCCCGTTAGCAGTGCAACGCAAGCGATGCCAAGCTGCTCTTCTGCCAAGAGGAGGTGGAACAAAAGTGCCCACCCAGGCCTGCCAATGTGATCATAACCCTTGCAATGCCTCTGCTCCAGCCCCACACTGCTTTCGCTGTTGTGTCGAGGAGGATGAGTACGAACACAGACAGATGCTTTGGAAGGACCTCCCTGATGACAGGAATTACCAGTGCTGCTGCTGTGAGAAAGCTCCTTCTTGCAAAATCTCCAGGTAGCAAAGAACTTCAACATCATGGACAAATTTTGTAAAAATGGATACAAATTTAGGGCATTTGTTAGACTTTTTGATGTCATCCGACTTGTGCTAAAACCGTGTTTGAGTAAGATTCATACTTTATGTGTATGAGATTTTATGTCTCAGATCAATTCTTGCTTAAAAATACCACCCCACATGGCTATGGTTTTGCCGAAGAAACTATAGTCTTATCATACACATCTGTAGAAGTTTTAATATAATCAGAAAAGCATATGGTTATGCATATTACTATATTATGAGAAAGGGGATGCTTTAGGCAAACCTCAGCTTTAATAACTTGACTATACTCCGTTCGAAAACACACTACAGGATACACCAAGTTTTGTGAATATAAAAGTGTGTACATATAGGCACACAGGGCTTGTTTTTTAAAACTATCAAAATGTTTTTGCAACTTGTAGTTCCCCAGAGGGGTACTACTACTCCAATCTAGCAGAGGCAGGGAGGACTGCAGGCTCAGATGTCCACCTGCCCACCATTGGGGCGTGCAGGGATGCACGTGGACAGGGTCAGTGCAGGCAGGGGAGCAATAAGCCTGGGCTCAGGGCTGAGCACGGCTCTGCCAGCAGCCCTGGCATCTCCTGGAAGGTGTGAGTGCCCTGGCTGAGGTTTCAAGGGGCCCCAGCAACCTTGACCCATGGATGCATTTCATTTGAACAGAGATGAATATGCTGCCCAGAGAGGTTGTGGAGGCTCCTTCTCTGGAGACCTTCAAAACTTTCCTGAATGCCACCCTGTGCCATGGGCTCTAGGTGTCCCTGCTGGAGCAGGGGCTTTGAACTACATGATCTCCAGAGGTCCCTTCCAACCTCAACCACTCTGTGATTCTGTGATTCTGTGAAGTGGTCACATAGCCAAGAAGCCACAGCAGTGCAGAGGGATCATGTATCAAAGCCAGAATGCGTAGTGGACAAGGTGTGCTCCTGGACTTTGGGGAGCCAGAATGATCTTCTGAGATAAATTGATCTCAGAATTTAATCTAAAAGAAAAAAAAAAAAAAAAAAGGTTAAAAAAAAAGTGTGTGGAGTGGGAAAAAACCTAAGAGTGCATTAAAAAAACATAAGAGGCTACTGAACTGTGGAAAAACATCATCTACTCCTCACTGGAGTGGAACAATCAAGGAAAAATTATCAGAATTATCAGGAATCAGAAAAAGGAAAAGGCCCTGCAAGAGGATTTGGAAGCTTACTAAGGATGAGGTGAAGGGAAAGGTGTTTCACTGTATTCATTTTTGGAACACCTAAAAGACTTTCTTTCAGCTGATGACAACTGTTACAGGATTTTTACATATAAATTTCCATTTGTAATGAACTAGTTTGCTCACCCTAATCTTAGGTCAATGCTTTTTGAGAAATTCCAAGCTCTTGTCTGCTTAAAACCAAACTTCGAAAATTTATCCATTTAAAAGAAGTCTTTGGAATGATCTGGAGTGAATTTATATGCTTTTCATTATAAAGAAGAGAGATTCAGACAAATGACTGATGATAGACTAGAGGGCTACTGGCTTATACAATGCCTCTGAGATTGCTTACAATATAGAATGCCAATATTTCCAAGCCATTTTATTGCATTTTCCTTAGCTTACAAAGAGGGCATATCAAACCAATAAGACATGGTAAAAATGAAATGAAGAGATTAGAAAGCAAACAAAACATGATCTGATGAAAAATGTAAATCTCCAGCTCTGCTAGAGGTAAATTTAACTTCTTATTTCAAGATGTTATATAAGGATAACATTTTTTAAGAAACCACCTGGCTTAGTGATTTTTTTTTTAAAAAAAAGGGAAAAGCAGACAGTTTATTCACTGAATTAATACACAGAATTTTCTGAAATATATATTTATTGCATAGACTGTAACTAGAGGAACTTAATGTGTTAGCTCTTCTTTTCCTCTCTCTTCCGTGCTCCTTAAGCATATTCATGCATTCAATTGTGGACAAAAAAAAACCCAAAACCCTCTCTGAAAGATAATTGGCCAAGTTCTGATGGTGCTGGGACAAGCGACACACTGCTAAGGTCCCTGACAGGGAGAATGATCTTAATCCATGGAGTTATTCAATCCTAGTGAGGTGACTTTTCTCCTTTCTCTCCCTCATTACCAGCCAAAAGCATCTGTGGTTGAGGTTTTCCTTGAGAAATCACTGTCATCCAACAAGGATTAGTAAAGCTTCATGGAGACACATAAAGAAAAGCTCAGGAGCAGCAGGACGTTGATCAAGACTTAAATCCTACTGATATGGTGAGTCTCCCTGGGCACTTCCTGGCCACAGCATGAGATGAGGTTATTAATTAACAACAAAACAAAACACTATGGCTGATAATTACCTTTGAAGTACCTTGCCACAATACCTGTGAAATATCTTGTTGGAATACTCCTGCCAGCTTTAATTTCAGCCCTGCATCCCCCAAATATGGCTGTGCTATAGCTACATTTTACAGGAAAGTAATTTGCAAGAGATAAGAGATTGCCCCATTATAATCCATTTTCTGCTAGATCTCATCAATAGTTACAAGATAATGTCTGAATATTCGGTAAAAAAAACTTCAAATAGAGACAGAAAAGGCTGTTAACAGAAGAAATACTTTAAAACGTCACCTTACACACTGCCTAGAAAAAGAGGTTAGACATTACAGTTTTCCTTGACAGTGTTAATCAAATTAATTACTCTTTTTACCAGTACATTAAGAACGCAATATTTTACCATTTTTGTAGGTAGATATCTGCCTATAACATAAAGTATTGATGGTCAAAGATAAATGGATTTAAAATAAGAACTCTAAATGTGAATTATCTATTCCACTAACATTGTAGTTTTAGGAAGAAAAAATTAAAACATCACTTCCTGAATTGCATCCACTTTAGTCACATTTTGTTATAGGTGTCAACTTTGTCAGAATATCATCTGTCAAAACGAATTAGTGGAGAATTTAGTACTCCACTTTTAATGAAGAATAAGCTTGTAATGGCATTTCAATTTTCCTTCATCCTCTTGTTAGCACTTGATAAATGTTCCCTCACAAGCACTGCTGATCTTCTGACATGCTGCCTGCACTCCGCTCGAGCAAATCTAGAGAAAGCCAAAGGCAGAAGGAATTCTCTTTTCCTGAGATCTCTGCAAGCTATTTCAAGCCTAACGAATTATAGTAAATGGGTTCATTGCTTTTTTTCTGCCCTCTTGAATAAGGCCTTTATTTTGCATGGACATAGCAGAAATTAATGAGCACAAAACAGAAGGTCAATAAAAAGCATTTGAAAGGCTTTTGTATGCTTATATGCACATATACATATACATGTAGTTGAATACAATGGGATGAGGTATAAACAAGAGAGGAACAGGGTTTTTTTGCCACTTAACTATGGGGTGTTGTGAAGAATTATTATTTAGTCGTAAATGACCTTTTGCCTTTCTTTTTGTCATATGCAGGTCCATAATAACACTGCATGGGCAGTAGCTGCTCTGTGAACCACACCGCCAGCTGTGTGTGGTCTTCCAAAGGTGCCCCACAACAGCTCCTCCCGCCTAAGCAAGGAGTTCGGCTGCTGGAGCTGTCCCAAAGCCTGCCCGAAGCATGAGCAACCGGTTGGGTCACTGCTAGAGTCTGCAGAACAGGAAGAAGCAGTCAATAAATATTTATGTTCTGTACTTCACGAAAGAGACAGATAGCATATACATACCAGAAGATGATGACAGGGTTGATGGTGATGACGAATGGAATAATTTCCCCTCCCAGTTGAGAAGGAAATCAAGTGGTGGCTCCAAAAGGCAAGCATTTTAAAATGGATATGTTCAGATAAATTCTGAAAGAAATGTCTGAAGAGCATTCTGAACTATCAGAAATGTTTTTCAATGGCTGTTGGAAGTTTTAAAGAGCCAGAGGGCAGTTACAAAGGCAATGCTGTGCTTTACTTTAAAAGGATGGGTGAGCTGACCTGCGTAATTACAGATCTGTCAGCCTGACATCCGTTCTGGACAAAGTAACTCAGGAGCTGACAAAGGACTTCAGTAAGAAAAAAATGAGGGAAGTGGACAATATAGTTGCTGCCAATCAGCATGTTGAAACTAGATCTTTCAAATTCAGTTATCTGACATATCTGTTATCATCAGATTTACAAGTTTTGTTACTAAAGGTAATAATGTTTCTGCAATAGGCTTAGATTTCTACAGGACATCTGCCTTCATATTGCATGACATTCTGCTGGAATGATAAAAAATCAGCACTGCATATATTAAATAAATTAAAATCTGGCTGGAAGATTCCAACATATGCTTGCAGTGAGGGAACACTCATTGAATTGGTGTCTTCTTATTGTGTTCCATGAGGATCTGTTCTTAGGTTTTACTAGTTAACATTTAATCAATGACCTGAAAAAATAAATATGCAAAATCATACCTAATAATATTTGCAAATGACAGAAAGATTGGGAGATAAGTTACAAATGCAACATGATCTAAGTCTTTCGGCTAACTAGGTGTATACAAATAAATATACAGTTAAATACACATAAAAATAAACTCTGAGGAACTGAAAATGCAGCTCACATAGAATATCTGCCTCCATTCTGGGTTGCAGTTACTGGCTTGGGGATTATTGCGGATGGACATTGAATGTGGTGCTGCGGCTAAAAAGATTAATAGAAATATTTTTAAATATGAAAGCAAGTTCAATATTGTATCAACTGAGAGATTGTACTGCCTTCTTTCTATTTGACGCTGATATGATAGCTACTGCAATAACATCCAGTACCACAAGACATTGAGAAACCATTGATTTTTCAAGGAGTAGTCATGAAAATCATGTCTGCTTCCCTGATATCCAGAGCAAGAACCAAAAGTGACCATCAAGCAGATTTTACCTGGAACTTTTTACCTAGGTTTTTAAACAGGTTAAGTGTATACACATAATTATACAATGTGATTCCATGAAGAGGATGCTTGAAGTATGACATGATTTTGAGTTGAACTGCATCTCAGGGACCTTCTGTTCAGGTGATAGAAACCTGGACCTATGTCTCTGTCTGAGGTTCCTAAAATATGCCTTATTTCAAAACAGAAATTTAATGTCCTCCTATAATCATGGTTTCTAGAACACTTACTTTCAAATGAGGAAGCTTTCAACCTAAATGTGGCAGAGCTGCCACTTGGCTGTAAAACACCCCTGTCGCTTGTCAGCCTAGATGTTCATGCAGCTATCCAGGCTACTCAAGCAAGAAATATCCAAGCCGAGGACTGCTCATGAGAGGGCTTAGTGCTGTGAATCCAGATTAAGTAGTATTGCATTTCTCAGTACTTGACTGGCTGCCATTTGAAATGTTAGTGCTCTTACCCATGACCTGCTCGTTCTGCAAGCCTCAGCATGCCAAGCACTGCACACTCGGCGAGGCCTTCACGGAGGTAAGAGCTTGAGTCCGGCTCTCGGCAGGGAAGCTGGTGACCTGGCTCCACCCTTGACACGAAGGGCTATAACACCACATCTCCTGCCTCTCAGAACAACAACCTGACCATGCAGCAAGAGGATATTTCTTGAGCTTTTCAATGGTGTTTGCAAAATGCAGTGGAATAATGACTGGTAGGGATGCTTCACAAAACAGTATTCCAGATTCTGCAGAGGAAAATTTGATCCAGAATCTCTTTCAGTTAGTGCAATCAGTGACATAACATATAGAATAAGAAGTACCATCATGTTTTACACCATATCTAATGTGCCACAGAATAAAACATTTTGTTGAATTACTTTTTCAGTTGTCCCCAAAGCATTTTTTTAATGAAAAATAAATAAATAAACTGCCCAGCTCTCCAGCAGAGATGTAGGCAAACATTCTTTTGCAGTGAGCCTGTTAAAGGTAAATGCCTATTGGCTTTTTTAAATTTCCCCCATGTAAGTGTGCATCATATCTGTATCCCTGTTGTCTACTGGTTCATATTCTCTAATTAGCAGTGAAGCAGAATCTCCTGATTAATAATCCATATACTCTGAGTAAAAACACAACTGCAGGAATTAAGGGTAAAACGTCTGTGTTTGCAGGTGCACATTATTCCCACCCTCTTGTTCATTAAAATGTGTGCCGTTGCCTATTGGTGCTGCAGATTAAAACGGGCAGAACATTCTTTTCCTTTTCTTCTAAATACCAATGGCCTTTGTCACCACAAAGATAATTAGCAGCAGCATAAAGCCAAGTTTCCCTGAGACAGAAATTCAAATTCACATTACCAGGAAGCAATTCTTTGTAAAGATTTAAAATGTAACCCTGAAATTCTTCTATGTATAGGAATGTAGACTTCCCCCATATACATGCACATGTTCATTTGCATTGAAATGGTATAATAATTATACCCACAACCTGTTCCTACAGAAATAGTGGCAAATCTTCCATTGACATCACTGTGATCTGCTTGAAAGTGAATTATATTTTTAGATTAAAATAACTTACAAGAATAAAAGGCTAATTATGATCTACTTGCTGCAGACCTGTTTTCAAACTCTTTGCCTTTGCCTGCCTGAAAACTAAACTTTCAGGTCAGCTCAGTCTTTTTTTCCACTCTAAAAGAAATGCATTTCCCAGTGGCAGAAGACGTGACCATCAATTCTGAATGATGCAGAGATACAGATGCAACATCTGGTTGTTCAGATTACTGAAATACTATGGCCTGTGGTGAAAACATGGAAAGAACAGTACTGAAAGAGAGGGATTTGGAAGTATGTATGTGCTTTTTTACAAAGCAATGACTTTTGAAAACAATAAATTGTCAATTGAGCTTTTCAGAAAGTGTTCCAGATATCAGCGTAGATTATGAAGAACAAACCTGGGAGAAGAAGCTGTAGCAAAGACTATAACTTGGTATGGGAACGTAAAGGCTGTGATTTTTAGGGGAAGATATGATGAGACCCAAAATTGGAGACAGTGCTGGTTAGAAGTTTCCTACAGAATATTTTGTCTTTTTGAAAGATGTTGATTCAATGAAATCAAACCATTTTGCCAGAA
This sequence comes from Nothocercus julius, assembly GCA_013398735.1. Lineage (NCBI taxonomy): Eukaryota > Metazoa > Chordata > Aves > Tinamiformes > Tinamidae > Nothocercus > Nothocercus julius. The sequence continues at coordinate 2,979,850 of VZSV01000055.1, read as the reverse complement.
TCTCCTTATTTCAAGAAATTCCTCCTCAAAAACAGGTTAGCCAGTTGTTACCTGCAGCCTCCGAGTCAGCTACCTACAAGGCTCTGCTGTCTTTGAAGGGAATCCCGTCTATTGAGTGATGAAGCTTATATAGTATTTATTCTGAATATGAGCCGTTACTTGTATTTTATTTTTATTTCTGGTTCACCATATAGAAAGCATTCTGTAATTTAAGTTAGTATTTATTAGAGGTTAGACAACGTGATATAGCTTCCCTGAAAGTTAAGAAAGTTTGTATTAGTACAAGGAGGCTACCAGTGCCAAAATGCCAGTAGTCTTTTGTAGGAGAAATCATTGTGTGACAGAGGCACAGAAATACTCTAACTATTTCCACTGTTTGCATTATTTTCCTTCACATACTATGACAAAAATTCTGTATTAGCTTGTGAATTTAAGTCCATTAGCTCTCAAATAAAATTCATGAAAAAAGAATGGAAAAAAATCCAGGTGAAATTTATCCTAATGTAATTCAGTTTCTAGTGAGTGGATAGATAATACAAGCAAAACAAATACTTAAAAATAAATCCTAATTCCTACATGGCAAATACAGTGAAGTTTCAGCATTCAATTAGCTATCCAATTACCTTGATCTTCTATTTACAGACTTAAATAAGATAACCTAGCTAATCAGATATTTCAGTATTCCACTTTAAATTAAGAAAGACAGAGGTAACTAACTTTTATATGCCTTTTTAAAGCAGCACATCCAAAGGCATCACTTGCCTTTTTTCTTCAACAGCCTTTTGTTAGCCCACTCATCAGTTTTCATAACCTTCTGAAGTGCACATTTCTGAGGCTCTTTGGTTTCCCTCTAGCCTAATTCAGATATTTGTTTTATCTATAAAAAGCGTGTCCTTAATGTGAGATTAAACATCATGGTTAATCTTGTAAGGCAGTGGACAGGGCTGGAATGTGGGCAATCCTCAGAAAATACGTCCTGTAAGTATCGAGTTAATTCTTGTCTTCCATAATTCAAGTGCTTAAAGTTAAGTCAGGGCTCACATGCCCTTTTGAATCAAGATTATTGTGCAGCCTAAAGCCACAAGAGTATTGTGGAGCCTAAAGGACTTTCCCATAGAGTCAGGTGTGTAGCTAAATTTCCGTCAATGGCTAAACTCACATTGACTCCATTAAAGCAGAATCATTGTTCTGAATGTAAACACGGATGTATTGCCAGAATTATAAAGAGCATTTTATTATTCATGTGTCCTCAGGATATGAACTATAAAAAGCAGTGATGTGTCTTAGGATATTTGTGGTACCAGCACATTTCTGCTTCACACTTCACAGGCAACACTATGGCTGTGACAAAAGTGGAATGCATTATTTCACGTATATTTCAACTCACTATAAAAGACACAAGTATGTGTGACAAGGGCACTGATTTTTTCAAAAATGACTATATTCTCAAGTGCCTTGCAAGAGCACATTAAGCTGTTCACTGCAGGACGAGAAGGAAAAATGAGGTTAAAAGGACAGTTTATGGATAAAATAAGGCAAGACCAGGGAAACAGGGGTGAAATAAGAAAGACTAAGGACAGTAATGTATAAATACATTAAATTTTATCACTCTGAAATAATTTTTACATCAATCCAAATGTCTCCTTTCGTACTCTGCTGATATCAATGGCATTACAGGATTTGTAACTCAGCATTAAATCCAGACTGATGACTCCATGCCATGAGAAAATCAGTGAATACTGACAAAATGCTAACTTAAAATAATGCATGCAAATTGCAACATCAATGGTATAACTTTGACTTAGGGAATCATTTAGTCTTGCTTTTCTTCTCCCATAGAATCAATATCAACAGCACAGGATACTTTGAATTTTCTTACACAGCTGAACAGATGAATAAACACATGAATATTAAGCTACTGTTTGAATTAAGCCCTTTTTCCTGCCTGCTTACATAATCAAAACTATTCATAAATGAGTAGGATTTAAAGCCAGAAAGAACCATCAGCTCTTTGTATCTGAACCAACTGTATAAACCAACTGTATATTAACTCAAGATAAAAGGGACTTGTATTTGAGTAAAACTGTTCTGGAACAAATCTTGGTTAGATAACCTCAAGAGACTGAAAATTTATCACTTTCCTCAGTCATTTGTCCCAGTGGTTAATCACCTTCACAAATGACTAATTTATGTCTTGTTTGTAACGGCATTCGGTCACTTACTAGCACTTGGTACTTGTTATGCATTTTACCATTACGTTACATAGCCCTTGAGTTCCTTTTATTCTTGTTTGCTTCAGGAAGACTAAACATTTTTGATTAATCAACCTGGGTGTCTTTTTGATAAACCAAATAGACTAAGCTCTTTTAGACTCCTTGATACAAACCCTTTTTTGCAGCATTGAAATAATTTAGAACATTTATCCCCATTCCTTTTCAATACTTTAACTTCTTTTTTTTTGAGGTGTTAATAACAGAACTGAATAGAAAATAGCAACCAAAGTAAATTAATGCCTTATATTGAGGCAAAGTTGCCATTATGTCAAGGATGACATTAGCATTTTGTAGTTATTTTTGTTGTTGTTGCTGTTGTTTTTTTTTTTTTTTTAATGCAGCATTTTGAACAGAGTTCCTGTGGAGTTGCTTCTCCTTAGTGACTGTATACTATATTCAGGACTTCTCCTTTCAGAGGTGCAATCTGTATCCTGTGCAAGGGGTCCAAGTGCCTTATTTCTACATGCACAGCAGCTCCTGATGCTCAGGGTCTCAGTCCTCTACTTCCTATTTCCTACCTGTCTCCACCACTGCCACAGCCAGGCTCACAGGCTCCTGTTACTTCTGAAATGCTAAGAGACTTGCCTGCTGAAGCAAGCAAAAATGCAAGGAAAAAAAACAGCCAGATGAAGCCATACATACATTTGCGAGGAACGAGCATGTAAACAATTTACAGACCTGTACACTTGCACAGGGTCATTGCATTTGCTGTCTATCTGGAATCAATTTGGACAGTGAATATGTGGTCTTCATTGTGGCAGATGCCAGGTACACGTAGACTGGATTCTGGATCTGGGTAACTGTCACACTGTTATGTAGTATGCGTGGACTGAGCTGCTGGATGTTGGAGTCTGTCACACCTGACAGTGGACACAGAATTGTTCATATCAGGTAGATATCCATTTAAAACAGAAAGGTTCTAAGGCTCAGGTGAGTCCTATTTACAAGGGAATGCATTGACACCTGAGGACCATGGTCTTGGAGGAGGAGGGAACAAGAAAAGGACTAATAAGAAAGCACACAGATGACACCTGCTTGAGGAAGAGCTGAAGAAGCTACTGAATGATACATGCAGCTACATGATAGCCAAGCTCCTGGGAATACTGCCCATCTAGCTCCTTATTTTCACAATCTTGTACACTTTTGTTTCAGCAGAGTGATTGCACCAGCTCAGTACTTCGCATTTCAGAAAGCAATGAAACTTCCTATCTGATCTTAAAACTGAGGTTTTGATCCTTCGGAATTATGGTCTGACGAACAAGGGCATCCTCTGGGAGAAGACTGTGGGCGCAGTACTTTAACCCCTTCTATCTGGCTCAATAATTGTGAATTTTAACTTTCCAGTCTCACAATTCAGTCTACCAGTTTTAGCTATGCTGCTAATATAGCATTCTTTGGCAGTGTCATCAATACCCAGTTTCATCTGTTTACTACTCAGGCACCTAGATTCATACGTGTGGAGCCAGCAGTTAGGGAAACATACTCTTCAGGAAGATTGTGATCTTTCAACACTCAGCAGTTAATACAACTGCTAATGTGTTCCACATGCCAAATTTCTTTGTGCTCAAGCCTCTTCACTGGCACCATGCAGGTAAAAAAGGCTTACACAAATAAGCATGAAAGGTTTTCTCAGTAGCTGATAATTAATTACAAATTCATCTTACATATTCTGCTCTGTATAGGAGGAGATATTCAATGATCAATGAAGCTTGGCCAGACATTTTAAGGAAGTATTTAAGAACGTTCATTCGAATTTGAAATGGCTGTCACTTCAGCAATATTCATGCCTGGCTCTTAACGCTGTTTGCCTGGATGAGTTTAGTTTGAATAAATGTTTAGGGAATTACTAGCTTGTACAGATATACATATCCACCGATGAATAAGAATGTAAGTTGTTGCTCAAACAACTGCAAATTGTGGCTGCTGTTTAGAAAATGAAAGTTTGCTCACAAATGACTTGCAAACAGAACGAAGGGTTATATTCACTGAGGAATTAATTTGGAAGGAAGTCAGCTAGATTCAGCCTTGTAGTTGGAAAGAAAAATTTATGTGTATGAATATTCTTAAATATCTAGACAAATTCAACAGTGACTGCCTTCGTGCGATTTTAGAATACTTTCAATTAACTATGAGATCCTTCTGAACTGCAGGATGCCTAAGCTCTGCATATTTTAGTGTCCTGTGGGGAATATCATCTCCGTAACCGAGTATCATCTCCCTAATCAAGGAGGTCAATATCTAAGAGTCATGGTGACCCCATCTAAGGTCCATGGACTTCAACAGAGTACCACGAGCTACATTCAAGGTGCACTGGACCAAGAGCCTTGCAGCTGCATTTACTCTCTGCACCAGCAAAAAATACAATCTTCTCTGCTTTGTCTACCAGAACTGTCATCTCAACATTTCTATGAGATTTCAGAGAGACTCATAAATCATTGCTAGATGTTAATAGAATGCAAATATATCTTATGCAATTTGTTTAAAAGCATCCGATAAAGAATATAAATGTAATTTTGTATCACATTCTCCAAACCGAGGACAAGTATTGTGTAACACATCGTATGATTTTGAAGTAAAATGAAACATCTGTTACACCGCTTTTTGATAGATGCCATCCATCCAGGTAGTGGCATGTCACAAGAGGAAAGGACGGCTTGTGATACACAATATTTTTTATTAAAAAGTACCCCGTGTGTCACGAGAAGCTAATAACACACCCTGGCTCTGTATGCAGTCCTGTTGGACTATAGGTTAGATATGGAACATGAAGGAAAATCTTACATATTGTGTATTGATTTCCTTTTCATGTGCTCATTAACTCATCTACTCACTGAACACACAAAAGAAGAATCAATTCTTGATTTAGTCTTGAGCAATATACAAGCATTAAGAGTTAACGATCAAAAAAAAAGTCTGTAATCATGAATATAATTATTTCTCCTTTGGAGAGAAAAAGATGCATATGGAATAGAAAACAGAAATCAATAATATTGAATTTAAAAGGGAAGAAATTACATTAAAACTCAAAAGATAGTTTCAATTAATTAAAAGCAGCAGCTAAAAGAATCAAATACTAACAAATTACATAGAGACTACTTAACTGTGAGAGGCTGAGAGGATTTTTTATGTTGCTATTAAAAAAATAAAAAATACAGCATAGTTAAGTAGAAAAGCAATTTCCTAAAGGTATTAGAAGAGAAGAAAAAAACAAATGTTTAAAGGAATGGAAGTTTTGGCCTAATGAGCAAGAGAGAACAGAGTATACTTTGGCAAATGAAATGTAAAGCCATAATAAAACAAGATGAAACAATTTTGAGACATAAAGGCATAGAATTTAATATCCTAACATTCTGCAAATATTCCAAAAATGGAAAACTTGCCTGAAATTCAGTGGTAACCAGTTGCATAAAACGAGCTCTCAGGGAAGATAAAACCATAACACAAAAGTTTAATTCTTTGAATCTGTGCTGTCTATGAAAAGAGCAAGGCTATTTGTCATTAAAAACAATATCATCTCTTCTATAGGGTAAGTCTGAGCAATTGACTCACAGTGTCAATAGATCATATTTTAGAACAAATCAATAAGATGGACTTTAACAAATTGCCAGTACCAGCTAATTCTTACCAATTAAATTTATATTTTCACATGAATTTTATTTTTTAAAATAATTTATTGGTTCAAAAGGCATAGAGTGTACTCCAATGATTTAAGATTTCTTCATGAGGCTAGCTGGTACGAACTATAACAAAAAGCAGCATTAACAGACAAGTAAATAAATATAGCATATTAGGGAAGAACCAGCATATTTTATTTTCAGGGAAAAAAAAAAAAAAGACACAAAGACACTAATTACTGTCCTTGAGCTCTGTAGTAGAGAGAATAATCATACGAATGATGCAGTTAATATAAGATATTTGAAATTTCAGAAAGACTTTGATGAGGTCCCTTACTAATGGCACTCATAAAAGTGTAATTAATATCGGATAAGACAGAAGACCCCGCCATGGATTAATAATTGGCTAACAGTTAGGAAGCACTGTTTATCTAACAAATTTTGTGTTAGTTAATGGACAGTAATGCACATGAGGAAAAAAAAAGTGTGAATAATGGCCCCTGAAGTAGTCTTTGAAATTACTGAAAGTCTTTTTCTTAAATGGTGAGGGATTTTCAGTAATTTCAAAACATTTTCTGACATCTCACTGCACATTTACCCAGTAGTAGCTAAAAAGACAATAGACTACTAGTATTCTATAAAAGATCTGAGAGCAATATGGAAAATAGTACTTTACTGTTCAGTTTAACCATGGTGTTCCTCCACATTGAATACTAAACATAGCTCTGTTGCCTCACATTTCATATTGAAATCAGAAGTAAGGTGAAATGAACAGGAATTGATGGATGATCAGAAGTTTTGCACTGCTTCCCTATAAAATACTGATCAACATGAATGCATTACTTTTTAAAACAAAAACAAAACCAGAGCACCTAATTAAGTCACTAAGGAATAAATTTCAGTAAATAACAGTGAACATTTGTTCACACAAAACATAATTAAATTATAGAATTCAATGTTACATGACACCAATCCAAAGTATAAGGTATAAAGTATAAACAGATACAAAAAAAGGATTAGTCAGATTCATAACGGGAAAAGTCAAACAGTGGCTGGAAAGCCTGGATTTTAGGATGTTTCTGTATCCTGAAACTGTGAAGGTTCACGCTATGTATGCCCTGCTCTTATACTCATCTTCTAGTATTCATTATGCTCAAGGTTGCAGAATCAATATAGCATTTTTATTATTTCCTTATATTTTATGGTTCTGTTCAGCTAAAGACTTCTTTTTTTTTTCTCAAAACAATTGCTACTTCTAGAACTAGTATTACTGCCTTTATATTTGAGGTTCTTAGGACATACTTCTTGCACACCATTTTCAACAGTGTGAGTTATTCCAATCAGGAGAGAGCTTTGCATAAAGTCCATCCTCCAGTAAATATTTCTTCACTGGCAGAGTACTAAGGTTGGCCTAAACTCTGTTAACTTCAGTGGACTTTATGCTGCTCTAGGGCTCATGAGCACCTGCCCATTGACAACTCCTTCTACTAGACAAGAGTAAAGGGCCATTGAGCAGGAAAGGCTAGAATTGCTTCAAAGCTTTCCTGTCACCTCTGCTAACAGCCACTTTGGTCCTGAATCAACAGGCAAACAAAGTGGCTGATTCTCCTGAAAGTGTCTTTCAGCTTTATATCAGTCATAATGATAATGACCACAATATTAATGTTTGGGCAAGGAGCAGGTCTGAAAATGTTACCAGCAAAACTGAGCTGATTATCCCATCTGGATATTTTTTTTCTGTGCATATTTCACCCAGTCCTTGCAATGCCCCATAGCCCTGAGACGGCAGGATCACTTCGTTAGGTGAAAAGCAATTGTAGTTCATGTCCAGCCAGCCGCTGGCCTTGCTGTGCAGGCTGCCAGCGAGCGTGTTAATTAGTGCCATCTGCGATGGTGGCTTCTGCTGTGAACACCTGCCACCTGGAAAATATACTGCAACCACCAGGTTGCTTCCCACAGGTCAGCAAGCACCAGTTAGTGATGACTTTGATCCTGGCTTGGGTCTGGAGCGGTGGCTGCCAGCGGGACACTTCTGCTCTCCTACTGTAGGTACCACTCGTGGACCCCACAGTCCCCTGAGGAGCCTTTCTCAACAGGTGTCACTATTTGTAATTACCTAATCAGCTGTCACATAGCTTTGGGTTTTCTGTCTGAGAAACTTTAAGCATAAGCAACTTCATATTATGAACCATATGTTCAAAGGATATTATAGCAGCATTTTCACACAGCTTGTTCAGAAAGCAGAGGTCTTTTAGCTTTTTTTACAGTAGTCTTGACTGGGAGAAGAATCCTGAAGTTTACAAGGACCACGGGACATACAAATCTAAATGCAAGGGGATAACACAGAAAAAAACAAGTAATGGCACAAATGAACCTATGGTGCCAACTGATGTATATGAATTCTAGCAATAATCCTGAGAAGGCAGGGACAGAAGTTAGATGTCTCTTTTGAGTTGTTTTAACTCGTACTGTTGCGAGTTGTGCAGCTGAAAACCTAGATTATTAATAATGCTGCAAAACAACATATTTTCAAAAAGAAATTTCTCTTGAACCTCAGTGGTGTTTTTCACCCATAATATTTTGGCCAGCATCAATCAAAATAGGTGATTCTCCCAGCATAATAAATGTAATTAATTTGTCCAATACAGGGAAGATTCTAGATACCACTTCTTTTAAAGAGAATTTCTGTTTCCCTTGGGACTTATTTATCTACTTTTTCCCTTTCACAAAGCCTCTGGTGATGGTTAGGGAAACTGATTAAATAAAGAAAAAAATAGACAGGAGTATGCATTTTTTAGCACATATTCAGACACAAATCATACTTCCTAACTTTTAACTGAATGTTCATAGCTATTAACACCGTTAGAATTGTTTGTGAACTCTAAAATTACCAACATTTGAAATGGAACTGGTGTTCGCTATTATTTGACCACAGTTTTATTAGAAAGTATCAATCATTCAGTGACACCATGGAATTAATGCTATATCACTATTAAAAATAGCTGTAGGAACACCTCTTGATAAATTAAACACGGACCTGTTATTAGAAAGTTATTCCCCAAGCCATTTAGCGGATGCTTAAAGTTATTGGACTAAGCTCTCCAGTGGTTAGAATTGATGTAATTGCTTTGAAGCTATGTATGCGAAAAAAATATTCAAATGTAAATGCATATATGCAGATATAAAGAATAATTCCCATTCAATATATATTTAATTATATATAATATTTAATGTGTTGTGCACTTATGTTTTGTACCAAGGAATAGAAATATGGTTCCTCTGGGAAAGCATGGTTTCCTTGGGAAAGTGCCTAAGTGATGCATTTTGACATGTTGCCCCACATATTTTCAAACAGAAATATTGTTTACCAGCACAGCCAGAGCTACTTTGGTGACTCCTGCCCCCGAAATTGTTTACCTGTAAAGATCAATCCCTAACAAGTAGCAGCATGTTTATGAGTCTCCTGTATGCCACTACAACGGAGAGTGTGTAGCAGTCTAGTTATCAAAAATCATTATGAAGATATATAAATCTCCTACCCGCTACTTTGATCTGAAAATCTTTACAATTCTAACATCTGTTTCATCAAAGTTCATTTTGAGCCTTTTACTCAAGCCTTGTAATAGAAATTTGACAAAATTGATCGAGACCAGAAACGTCTCAGTGATGTGAGTAAAATTAACCTAAAAGCAAGCAGAACTGGGTGAAGTTAATGCAAGCAGCAAATTTCCAAAGACATTTCTACAAAGTCCACACATTAACCTGTTGGAATGGAAATTTTATTTATAAATGAGTCTTTGCATACTGCATTGCAAGAGCAATCTATAAACACCAAAAGGCACCTAAAAGGATCTGTTCTGCACATTCAGATTTTGCACACACCGAATCAAAGATCTTACATTTATTTTATAAGGCTAACACATATGCAAGGATTGAAATGAAAAGCCAGGTTTCTTTCATTGGGACAAGCATTAACCATTTCTATTTGTTTATTCAGAGTAATTTTCTTGGAAAATGGAGTAGCAAAAAGGCTTCTTATACCATCACTTCTGCTGCATTTTGCATAAGAGAATGGCTAAAGGTGAGGGATAGGTTCTTATCACTGTCTGACTCAGATGCTGTCTCACTGAAGACCAAAATATCTCTCCTGGAAAATAGCCCTTAGTAAGGGAGGCAAAATATGCCCTGAATATTTACCATGCTCAGTATGGTAAATTTTAATTTTGCACTTTATTGCATGTGCTTTTGGTGCTTTTGATTTCAGTAGGATGTCTCTGCTTAGAGCTAGGTATCCACTTGCACACACTTCTGGATAAGAATGACTTCTCATTACAAGAGCTAAGAAGATGAACACATGCCAAGAACTCCAGCACTGAATTATTTTTGAAGAGTACTTAAAAAATGTAGACTTGAAAATGCCTTGCAGCTACTCTACAGTCACACTGATTTCCACAGGGACAGTTTTCTCACAACATTTCATGAGTGCATAAAAAATGCACTTCCACGACGTGCAACTATGCTCAGCTGAGATACGCTGTAATCAAACATAGTAGCTTGCCATAGGAGCCTGTTTGTTCTTGCATGCATAGCTTTACATGTCAATTTTATTCTAAAATGAACAATGTGGGCCCTTGAAAAGTACATTTTCTTCACTAGCATAGAAGTTCCTACCCAAGCACCATGTCTTTACATCACAGTAACTAACAGTGCAAAATCCAGGCATGGCATGTTTCCATGCAACTTCACGAACCTCTGTGCAAAGATTGTATGTAGCTGGACGTTATCACCACTAACGGCATGAACACATGGAGAATGAATTTCTTTTGTTAATGTGAAGCTGGGTGCTCAGAACTAATTAAAACATCATGGTGCAGATAGGGTGACTTTTATTCTCTGTATTCTGACTGAATATTTATACTTCATATTAAGGAACATGGGCAATGAATTGCATGGAATTTATTTCTGAATTTTATTAAAAGTGAAATATTGCGTGGTGGTGTTGTTTTTCAGATTCCAATAATTCCAACTAGGAAATAGTTGGAAGGGCAATGGAGGAGTTGGACTGTCTGAGATAGACATTATCACCTCTGGGTTGTTTCCAAGGTCCTTCCTGCAGGTCACTGTTAAGGAGGGAGCTCTGCTACCCGACACACGTACCAGGTTAGTTAGTGGTCTCATTGCATCCCCTTGTGGTTGGGCGGCTACAGGAGCTGAGGGCTGTCCATTCCCTGGAGAACAAGGGATTGAGCAGAAACCAAACAGCAATTCCCTTCCCAGGAAGAAATCAGGCAAGATGTGAAATATTCAAAAGGTGGAAAAAAAAAACTTTTTTTTTTTTTCTCAGTGAAAAAAATGCATTTCCTAGAAATATGCCCATTTTTCACATTCAAAGTGGTTCTCCAAACCCATGACGTCATAGGATTCCTCCCAGCACATTTTGCAGCTCACCGCAAAGACGATGAAGAAGCCTATGAGTAAGTATGGTGGAGGAATGGGAACATGTCTCTAACCATGCTTAATACCTGTAATTGCAAACATAGCATGGATGGAGCAGCCCCTGCTCACACAGATTATTATTCAGTGTGGTTTTGAATTGTCTACCTAGAATAGAATGAGACTACCTATAATACACCAGCAAGCAGGTCCCTCACTGAGGTTGTCTGAGATTTTAAACAACAGAAAAATAAACAACTTAGACCAATTTTCACTATTTTCATTTTAAAAAGAAAAAAAGTAAGAGTCCTTGGAATCTGTGCAATAGTATTTGGGGTGGAGTCATTAGCTTATTCTTTCGGAAAGCAAATACGGACATTTACTACATATTTCCAGCAGAGTTTGTAGCTTAACAGATATAATAAAGTTTTGGTAGGTACAGATTTAAATATATACATATACACACACACGCGCACACACACACACGCACACACACACATATATATATATGAAACCAGAGCTGCATCCTCTGGAACATGAGAAGACTGTCTTACAGGATACAACGGAGCTATTATTTTCAAAAGCATCAGTCCGAATAGTAGAAGAATACATTGCAACCAGCATTCCTTGTCACTCAGCAACGTATTTGTAAAAATGGATAATTAACTAAAATTTCTCACAAGCGATGCTACTTACAAACTGCTACTTACAGTAATCTTTTAAAAATGAACAAATAGCCCTCATACTCTATTGTCTTTTCCAAAAGAGGTAAGTCCCACTAATGCTAATGAGAGCTGCGTCTACACACAGAGAGCAGAGAGAGCAGATCCCCTAAGGCAGATCCCCAACCGGTGCGAATTAGCAGAGCTCCCCGGAAGTGCATTGAATGGAGATACAGCTTGGAGGAAGATACAGCAATTTACCTCAAAAGAAAAATCACCCCTTTCATGCTTACTTTCCACTCCATCTTGCCACAAGACCCAATCACTTCTGTCAGCAGCAAAGAATCTCAATAGCTCAAGTTTAACTCTTTAGAGCAGGCTGTTTTTTTCATCTGTGACAGGGCAGAAAATGAACGTCAGGTCATTGCTTCCATTCTTAAACCTTTTCTTTCAAAACTGCAGCACATTCATGTTTTAAAAGTCCAGTTCAATTCAACTCCCCTTTGAATGTTGCATTTGCAATATTTACTGAAGATTCTTTTATATTATTCATACCAAGGTGTATTTCTAACATTTTTTACTTAGCCATCTCTTTTTAAAAAAGGAGCAGAGTCAGCTCAGTTACTAGAGGGAATCATAAATCAAATCTAATACATAAAGAAAAAAAAAAAAGATGTAGTCAGATAAAGAGAGTAACTGCAAAGATATAGCAATAATATGATCAGGTGTGTAATTCTGAGCTTAAAACACCCATTTTCCAAACCATAACTGGACTATAGAAATGTCACAGCAATATATCACAGGAGCTCACCTTCTCTCAAATGTAGTTACTTCCGTAATTTATGTTGGTCCATCTAGCTTGTTGTATAGTAAGGTTGTAAGCCAAGGGACATTCTCCTCTTTAATTTTAAATTAAGTAAATCAAAACTGATAAAAAATTCGTTGATTATTAGGGCTGGCTTCCCTCCCTGGATCCCTCCTTGCCTCCCTCCTTGCTTTCCTCCCTGCTTCCCTGCTTCCTTCCCTACCTTCCGTGTGCACGGCGGAGACGTAGGTCCAGTTGTAGCGCTTGACGATGTCGAGCATGGCGCGGGCCTGCAGCGTGTCGGAGGGGACCACCCTGAGGAAGTACTTGTAGAGCGTCTTGTCGCTCAGGTCTATGCTCGTGGCAGAGTAGGCGATCTGCGGGATGTCGAAGAGCTGCAGCAGGTTCTGCACTTGGATGGCCACGGAGCTGGAGCCGGGGCCAATGACACCCGCGATGGGCTTCTTGGCCCGGCCCGGAGGCTGCGCTTGCGGGTCGGACACACAGCGGCTGCCGCCCTCCCTGTCATCCCGGATGGAGATGAGGGAGTCGCGGATGAACTCGATGCTCTGCTCCAGGGCCACTGAGGAGTGCCAACAAGAGTCCCTGATCTCGCTGCCCAGGGTGATGTTGGGCAGCAGCACGGGGTCAGCGTTAATTTTATCCAGCGTGTGGAACATGGCCTCGACCCTCTGGATGCCGTACTGCTCGCGCACCTCACCACACTTCCTCTCAGGCACCTTCTCAGCTGGCGGCTGATGATGGACGGAGAAGAGGGCACCGATGATGACATCGCCGTCCGTGCGCGCCACAGAGCGCGCCGACGAGGCTGCCGAGAGCTCCAGGAGCACGGCGGGGACGAGGGCGAGCAGCACGGGCAGCGCGGCACCACGCCAGCCCCCTCGGCGCCCCACAGGCTCCCCTGGCCGGCCCATGGCCCCAACGCGGGGGCGAAGGGTGCCTGCTCCAGCTGGCCGCCTCTCAGCTCGCTCCGGGCACCATCGCAGCGAGGGCTCAAAGCAGCGCGCTCTGCCGGGCTGAGGCAGCCGTCATGCTAGAGGCTTCTGCCTGCTGGCATGGAAATAAGGGAGAGAAGGCACTGGTCAGGGAACCGGCATCAAACTTGTTTTAAAAATAAAATTAAGGGGAAAAAAAAAAAAAAAAAGGAAACAGAAACACACAATTTTTACTTTCACAAATAACTGGATTAGTTTGCTCCAGCAAAGGCTTTCAAGAGGAAGTTTCAAGAGGGATTCACAATTGAAAATGCCTGCTTGCTTGCCTTGCCATGCCAGCTCGCGGGCTCCTTTTGGGGCACGCAGGTCGGCTTTGCATGGCAAGGAGCTGCAGTCCACACTTCCCCCGCTACCAACCACTCCCCGTGACCTGGCTCGGAAGTTTGGGAAGTTTCGCAGGGTGGTGGGCAGACAGCTTGGCCACATGAGCTCCCTTCTCTTGGTGCTTTTGCATGCTCCGGAGGCCCCTTTTCACACTGCGGAGTTGCCCTTCCCGACGGGAGAGGGCGAGCATCCTCGCGGGGAGATGTCATTGAAGCGCAGCGGAGGGCAGCAGGAAGGGGCTTCCCTGCCCTTCACACCAACATCCCCGCGCACGAGGGGCAAAGTGCGGTCGGGGTGGGGATCAAAGCCGGTCAAATACCCGCGAGTTACTACAGCAACCGCGGCCAAGCCCCGCGGCGCGTTCCCGCCTTGTCCGCGGCCCGCGCG
>VZSV01000055.1:2880520-2957356 GCA_013398735.1 Nothocercus julius | reverse complement strand
CCCTCTCCCTCTCCCTCTCCCTCTCCTTTCTTCTCTCTTATTAAACAACTTTATTGTGATGGACAACCAAGATATATTTGATATTTAATGAAGGTTGTATGAGCTACTTTTTATTCCTTGCTTTTGACCTTTTTTGATTGTTTTCCATTCAATCATGTGGCTACAGACAATAATTTTTTTAAGAAGCTAACAGTTTGATTTTTTTCTTTTTTTTTGAAAGAAAAACTTAAAACACCAACAGCAAGTCAAAAAGTGGGGGAGAAATCAAAGATACTTGAAAAATTCTTTAAGATATGTAAATTTGTACAAACTTTTGAAGATCAACAACCAACCACATGAGGTGGACTTACATAAATCCCTCCCTGGAAGACAGGAAGGCAGAGTGCAGTTACTAGATGTGGGTAGGAAAGAGGGGTCCTCACGGAACCACTAATCACATCATGCTTGTGAACTGTGTGTATAGATTATTAGTAATAAATTACATCATCATTCTTGCAACCTGACTAGTAATGGGTGAAAGGAGAGGAGCACTACACAGACGAATTGTTATGCTATCACACCGTTAATCAAAAAGCACATCACAGAATCACACAGAACGGTTGAGGTTGGAAGGGACCTCTAGAGATCACCTAGTGCAACCCCCCTGCTCCAGCAGGGACACCCAGAGCACAGGGCGGCATCCAGGCGGGTTTGGAAGATCTCCAGAGGAGGAGCCTCCACAGCATCTCTGGGCAGCCTGTGCCAGGGCTCTGTCACCCTCACAGGAAAGAAGTTCTTCCTCACACGGACGTGGAACTTCCTGTGTTTCAGCTTGTACCCATTACCCCTTGTCCTGTCACTGGCCACCACCGAGAAGAGCTTGGCCCCATCCTTGCTACATTCCCCCCTCAGGTACTTGTACATGTTGATCAGAACTCCTCTTCATCTTCTCCAGGCTAAATGGGCCCAGCTTGCTTAGTCTTTCCTTATAAGATAGATGCTCCAGTCCCTTAATCATCTTCATTGCTCTATGCTGGACCCTCACTAGAAGCTCCACGTCCCTCTTGTCCTGGGGAGCCCAGAACTGCACCCACTACTCCAGGTGTGGCCTCACCAGGGCTGAGCAGAGGGGCAGGATCCCCTCCCTTGACCTGCTGGCAACTTTCCTCCTCATGCAGGCCAGGATCCCATTGGCCTTCTTGGCCACGAGGGCACATTGCTGCCTCATGGTCAACTTATTGTCACCTAGGACTCCCAAATCCCTCTCCGTGGAGCTGCTTTCCAGCAGGTCAATCCCTAATCTGTACTGGTGAAATATGGGCATATGGGCAATGGATTTTTGTTTCAGTAAACTAAGAGAATTTTAGAATTTATTTCTTCCTAAACAGCAGTCACTTGTATCGTTTAGAGTATATCCACATAGTCATGCTGGTGAATTTAGAACAAGGTGGCCTCATAGCTTTCAGATCAATAATGTGGGTGTAAAAGCCTGTTGCATAAGCACATATTAATCTCATGACATAGACATTTATTTTAAAACTGAGGACATATTCTTGGTAGCAAATAAGTTTGGGTTTGCTTTTCCTTTTTTTTTTTTTTTTTTTCTTGGCAACCGCTTCTGAAAACACTCCTCTTCTTCATCACCACTGCAGATTCTCTTTAGCTGCAGACCAGACGTTCCCCCATAAACTACCTCAGACCAGTTCAAGTGATTTATCAGCTGCCGTCACTACAATGATGGGCAGATATTGATTTCCATGTTTTTATTTAAATTCAACAGACTCTTGATAGCGCTAAATCTGAAACATCTCAATTCCTATCGTGTCTTTGATATTCAGACGGTACCTCTACTTAGTTTGTCTTCACTGTATTGTGTTCATATGTCAGAAAACTGTCTTGCTCAGGTCTATCAGCAGATCTTTTAGCCTAAAAGAACATCTTACTCCTAACAGGCTTTTATTTTCCTCTATTTTTTAACCACAGTCAAAAGAGGAAGCAAATACACACATCATTCTTCCTTCTTACTCTCCTCTAACCAACAATTTAATATGTTCCACTCAAATCATTTATATGACATTTTCAGTCTTTCAGTCTATTTTCTATATCACCCTAAAACTTGAATGTTCAGCCTAAATCTGCACGAAAAGTCTTTCCTGCTTGCTTCCTTTTTGTGACTACATGCAAATAGACTCATGACACAACACATAGAGCCTAATTACAAGGAGTATTTAGGCATATGCTTAACTCCATTCTCATTTAACACATCTTGTACATTTGTGCCACCACAGCTTTTTGTTTATTTGATTGTTTTTTAGAAATTGAGGAGGAGGGTAAGGGTAAGAATTCAGTGATACAAAGTGAGAAGACAGCCTTCAGCTTCAGTTGCCTTGTCCATTTTTGCTTTGGTTTATTCATTTCTAATGCAGTAAAAGCCTCATGAATAAATAAACCCTAAGAAAATCTGCATAGTAAATACACAAATGAACAACTATTCTATGTAGAGAACAGCTCATATACTTTCTGAGCAATACGGCTATGTTTTTCACTGTTGTATATATTTCCTTGTTAAAAATCTTCAAAGGTGAGGAGAGATACTTGGGGCTGTTTGTTGCTGCAAGGAAGACCTGATGCTGCATGACCGGATTTCATATTGGCTCCTTGAGGATACAGAGTACATAAGAGAGTGTGGAGGAGCTCCAAGGACTGTTACACAAGAGCCTCTGCACATTTCTCAGTTGTACTCCTTAGATGCTCAGGCTAAGCTGTATTTTCTCTTTGCCCATTTTAACTGTCTTGGATACATGAAACGTGGGTGAGAGGAGGCTGTTACTCAGTTCAAGGCTATCTTCAATATTACAGTGTAGATAATATATTCCAAAACCTTTTCTTTGAAAGTAGTCTGCATTTGATAATATTAGAAAGTATCAAAACTTCATATGGCTTATGAGATAATTTAGGTTAGATGAAGTACTTGCTTTATGGAAAAAAAATGCATAATAATGTACGATGATGATGATAACTGCATATTGGAAGTTAGCTACACAGGAAGAAACTACCTGTTTAGTACATAATATTTCAGCACTGTGAGATAATGAAGTGTCTAGATGCAGAAAATGAACAATGAAGAGCACTTTACAGCAGATTATCCTTTGCATTATCTTACTTTACAGGTGTTTTAATGATCATTCATCTGGGAGCTGCCTTACTCCAAACAACTCCACCAGGATCTCAGAAAGATGCAAAGAGAGGGAAGAAGAGGAGAAGGAAA
This sequence comes from Nothocercus julius, assembly GCA_013398735.1. NCBI lineage: Eukaryota > Metazoa > Chordata > Aves > Tinamiformes > Tinamidae > Nothocercus > Nothocercus julius. The sequence continues at coordinate 2,954,109 of VZSV01000055.1, read as the reverse complement.
AAAAAACAACAGGCTCCTGAGGGAATTGCTTTTGGTGCAAAGCAGATGCAGGAGGCAGTTATTGCCAAGGCAAGGTAGAACCAAAAAGTCAAACCAAACCAGGCCTGGACAACATCAGCCACCAATGAGACCTGTCATGCTGACCTCAAATATTTGGCTGCCTGGGGCAAATATCTGGTGGGATATGTTGGGAGGCTGTAAAGAGGGCAAGCCTGCTGCGAATCTACTGCTGCAGCAGTGGATTGAACCAGATGATCTCCTGAAGCCCTTTCCAACCTCAACCATTCTCTGATTCTGTGATGAGAAGGAAATATCCATGAATCCTAAAGTTTAAATAAATAAATAAAGACTTGAAGAGGATCATAGTATCAAAGTAAGTTTGCCAAACAAAAAGATCTTCTGTAATTGGAAAAAGCCACTTTGTTTAGAAGTCCGAAAACAGAGTACTTAAATTACATGCACTTATAAGCCACAAATTAGAGCTTCTGCTTTGCTCAGGCCATTCTAGGTCTGCTATAGGTGGGGCTCTAGTCCCCTGTGATGCCATGTTGGAAAGCAACAAGCCCAAATTTGGGGCCCCAAACCAACTTACTGCTCATTTCTTGTTGCATTTCCTTTTTTTTTTTTTTTTTTACACCAAAACCACAGATAAACATGGTTGGATTAACTAAAGTGTATGTGTATATACTATTGGAAGTACAATGACATTTATATCCAGAGAAAATATCTTTTCTTATTAGCTAAAATTGCTGCCTTAGTGAGTTAGTGCCCCAAGCCAAACTGGAAGGTCAGCTCAGGGACGCTTCAAGCTCCTCTCTACCAGATCAAATGAGGGAGACTTACTCTAGGGATTCACACGGTCTTATATGGCAGGGTGTGCTTGGGGGTACTGACTTCTTCACACTTTTGCCTGAAAAAAGTTCTAATTTGTTATAATTTATATTGACACAGATATAATGACACAGATCCCATTGCCTTAGCAGCACAAAGCAGCCTAAACCCAGTTGTACTACCTGCCAGACAACTTCTTTACTGTAATCCCCCTGTAGTTCAGTGCTACATATGCTTCTTTATCTAATTACATCATATATTGAGGTTACAAATATCCTTATGTCTTGTACAAGAAATGCTGTTTGGCTTTACACAGATAAAGTGTCACTACCCCGAAGAACAGCAACAAATCTATTAATGAGAGTAGTTTATTGGCAGCTTTGTGGCATCCCCTTGGCTATTTCAAGTGTTTTTCAGTGATTCGACATTTGTCCGCTCCCTAAGCTCAGAATTCTCTAAGCTCAAAGGCCGGATTGTGTTAAAAACACATATTACCACTATATAAAGCTTTGTGCTTTTTTATGAGTCAATATAACAATCCACATTGGTTCAAAAATGAATTCTGAGCAGATAATTAGGTGTAATATCTTTCTAAAGATAAATATAATACTCCTTTTAGAATGCTACTTTGATCTTTATGATATGCGTTATCTAGGTATATATTTAAATAACTTCAAGAACTGGATTCCAAATCCTAGATAGTAGCTGTAGATGATGTCCTAGATGCAATGACATAATTATTTTTTTTTGTTCTGCTCTATATTTAGATGTCTTTTTAACTGCCCTCTTCTCCTGGAAAAAAAAAGGGAGACGGGCTTAACTCCCACCAGTGGCTGCTCAGCTGCCAGAGTCAGTGTTGAGGTCAGGTCTTCCACCTGATTTTCACAAAACCAGCACGTAGCTCAGCTGAGTGGCAGATGGACAAGGATGTAGAAGAATCCTGTGTACACGTGATGTGAGACAGATGGCCTGAGGAGTGTGATTCCGTGGGGTGTAGGTAGATTCCTCCAGGAGATGCTGTGGTAAAAGGTAGAAGCGCATTTGTGATATATTAAACTTTATTATTTTGAAGAAAGAGAAATGAATAAGTTGGAGGGGGTGGGAAGAGGCATAGAATCCTGTGCCTACATCGTATTAATCTGTGCAAGCTGGGGAGCTGGTCCACTGATTTACATGATTGCTTTTGGCACCAAAAAAAAAAAAAAATCTCTGAGAAATAGAAATCTTCTACTCTCTTGCCTAAAGCAGTGTCACACTGTGGATGGTAGTAATTATATGATGAACACTTCGAAAGTCCCATTATCATTGCTAAGTTACAACATGAACACTAAAGAAATGCAGGACAGTAAAACCTAGCAACATCATTTTCCACCAATGAGCAGATTATTGACAATGATTTTACTAATCTAGAATAAATATATCTCTGGAATGAAAAGATTTTTTACATACTGAGTGGTGTTCTGTACTCAGGTAGCTGTCCAACACAACGCGCAATCATTGCAGAGCAGTGAACATAGCTCAGTTGCCCTTGGTTTTATTCTTTTTTTGTAACCACTGGAACGAGTCATGAGACAAACAGAATTCTGACTTTCTCCAGGAATATTTTCTATTTGCTTTTCCAGTTTGGTGGAAAGGGCTTTAAAATTTCCAATGTTGACTGCTATTCTCTCTCTTCTCCATCTTCCCTCAAAAAAGAAACCCTTTGCAAAGAGGCATGTCTTCTGCTTTTATTTGCTTACTCTCCCTGGGTTTTAAGAGTTGCTACTGAGAGCAAAGGGGAATCGGCATCCATAAACAGCAGAGCCTATGTTCTGAAGTGTGGTCAAAAAAAACCACACAATTGCTTTTTACGTAATATTCTCTTCCCTTTATACAATTCCTTCCTATTTCATTAAATTAAATGGCAATTATCTTCTTTCAAGCAGTCCAGCTTTTTAGAACAGGAGGAAAATTACTAGGTACTAATCGCTAGGCTCTTTTGTCATTAGCTGCTGAATAGAAATGGGCATCTTCCACCTGCTCTTGACCCCTGTTTCAAAACAAAGCCCATTTATCCTGAGAACTGAAGAATATATTTGCTACCGAAAGGGAGAGAGAAAATGAGAGGCTCAGACAGAAAACATGAGGCAGGAAAGGCACCCTCTCAGTGCCATTGCATTTTCTCCTTCTTGTGAAAGTAGAAACGTTCCTTTCTAGCTTACTAATTTTCATAATATCCAAAGGAGAAAATAAACAAAGTTCACTTTCACTGGTGCTTTGTATTGAAAGCCTTAAGAGAATGTCATCAGTATCAAAGAAAGCACAAATCCAGACCCTGGAGAGCACACAAAAGACAACTAACAGGAAAAAAACTTCTCAGAGATTCATAGCCTTTAGCCTGTGCACAAAGCTTGCCGAAGCATGAACTGCGGTCTGCCACTTCTACACGAATTCTTATACTATATGCTGTTTGAGCAGTTTCTAATAACGGGTGAGTGATTAGACTACCATCTGTCATGTTTTTTTTTTCTGTCATTTTTTTCCCATAGGAAAATACATAGTGTAATTTTTTGTTTTATCTTTTTTTTTTTTTTTTAATGCTGCCATATATTAGCATTACAGTAATGAGAGTCAGACATGTTCCTTGCACTTCTGGGAAGGGGGAAGGGGGTCCTCAGTTCCCTGGGAAGCCTGTTCCACTGGTCTGAGATGTGAAGTAGTTACTGCTAGAGCTGACACATCTGTAGTGTCTTTTTCACTTTGAAGGAGAACGGGAAAATTTATTCTCCAAATGATTCATCAGCTTCAAGATGCAGAAGTCAGAAGTAGAGCCTATACCCAAAGCTCAGAGCTCCGCCAGAAGTTCAGAGCTCTCCCGTGCACAAAGGGGTCTACAGGAGGCTGAAGAGTCTGAACAGTGAGAATACCGATTGTTGTCAGGGGAGATCCATCATGTTTAAATAGACTTTTCATATATATAGTGATGGAGGACATCACAGTGATCATTGCTCGCTTCTTATTGAAAATCATAGACCCTTGGACATTAATAAAGATGCTTCCTGATTACTATCAGTGCTATTATATTTGATGGCAATAATGGGTCCTTATAGGTAGGCCTTTAGGCTCTATCAGCACGGCCTCTATCAGGTATGTACATGAATATGGTGTAGCCAAGTGGCCAAGCAAGTGGTCTAGCTTGTGTCCAAGGCCGCCTGGAAGAAGCCAGTCTGCACTTCAGCAGGACTGATCTTCAGCCTGATGGGTATCCTGTAGCCTTTTACGCCCATCTCTGCTTCACTCACGTCCGTAATGACCTCCACACACTCTATATAATGGCACGAGCCTATCACACAGCAGTGTCCCTTCAGGGCAATTGCCATGGCCAGGCAGCGTGCTGTTAGTGTTGCTAATATGTCTGAGGAAGCTTAGGCTGTCAGAAGCCCCTCTCCAGGGCCATCCAAACTCAGAATAAGAAGACAAGTGATGCACAACAGCCTAGGTAAAGTCTATACGCCACAGGCCAGAGATTGAAGACAAGAGGGATTGTTCTGGTTGGCAGACTTCTCTTTAAATCCCCATCTCCCATTACCGGTGTACCCAGACTTCATCAAGCAGAGGAGGCAGAGCAGCAGATGCTGCTGGTGGGACTCCTTCGTCCTCACAGATTCAGGGGATCATCAGCGGATGCAGAGCACTTGCACCAGGAGCCCCAGTCTCAGATCCCTCGTGGGGGACCCTACGCTGCCCTAGACTGATGGCGCGCTTTCGCCTCAGCAACCACCAACGGAGCTAATACAGTCAGCTCGAGGTTGCCTTGGGAATTTCCATCGTCTCCACTACTTTGAGGAAATCATTTCTTCGATTCTTTTTTTTTTCGGTCTGGGATGGGTTATTGAAATAACATAGCACTTCCTCTGCTCCTTGGCAGTTTCTAAGTGTAAAAGAGCTTTTAAAGTCACAACAAAAAACTTCCAGTGTGACTACACACCCCAAAAGCTGTCATTATTTTCTTCCCAAATCGGATTTTTCCACTGCCCTTCGTGTGACTATTCGTGGAAAGTAAATGAACAGCATCACAAACGCAACGTGTGGATTTTTCGCCTCATAAGCGAAAGGGGCCATAACGCACCGCTCTCCGGTCTCCGGAACAGGCGGAAATCTACGGGGTTTTCCTCAGAAAACCGCGCCCACCCCGCCCCGCCCCCCGCCGCTCCCCTCACGCGGCCAGGGCGGAGACAAGCGCATGCGCACCCCGCCACCGCCGCTCTCCAACGCCTCCCTCGAGCCCCGCCCCAGTGAGGGCAGGCAGCCGTTCCTCCCCGCCCCCTTTGCCCAGCGACGGCGTCGCGAGCGTGTCTGCGCGTGCGCGGCACCCCCCTTCCACTCTTCCATGCGGACGTCACGTGACGCCAGATTGGGCGGGGCTGGAGACGCGGGGGTGTGCGTCGAGTTACCCAGGTAGGTTGGGGGTAGGGGGAGCCCCTATGGCGGCCATTGGGGCGGCCATTGGGGCAGCCACGCGCCCCTAGGGAACGCAGCGGGCGGCGGGCGATGGGGACGGCGAGCAGCCCCGGCTTGGCGGGGCGGCCTTCCTGGCGGGGCGGCCTTCCTGGCGGGGCCTCGGCCCGGGCCCCGCGGGCCGCTCTGCGCGAGCAGGGGGGTAAGGGGCGAGGGGGAGGGATGAGGCTCTGTCGCTCCTGTCACCTCTGTGATCCCTGTCGCCCGCGGCTGTCGTGGCTGCGGCTCTTTGGAACCACTTGAGCAGGGCTAGGCCCTCTAGTTTGTTTACCAGCAGCTGTAATCTCTGCATGCGCAGACCTGATTGGCAGAGGGGTTTATTATTATTATTATTATTTGCCGTTGTGTGAAATTGGGATGTTTTCTGTGAGCTATAATGAGTTCTGCTAATGATACAGTTGAAAAAAAAAATATAAGTGCAAGAACTGTACGAAAACTCAGTATCTGCAGTGTGGACCTGACTTGACTCCATTTGTGAACTGTTTGTGCCCAGGTGCAGTTTGTCCATTAATGTCTCTGCTAGAGTTGTTTCACTTATAAATACCATGTATTCATGGGGTCAGACTGTCTCTGGAGACCAGTGGTTTAAGCTCTCACCTGTGAAGTGCTCAGAAGCAGGAGGTCTCTTCTAAGCAGCAGCTATGAAATGCAGTGTTCTTGTCCTCTCTCTAACTGTCTGACAAAATGGGAAGATACCATTTGAGACAAATGCTGCAGGCCTGGCTTTGTGTAATGCTTTGCCATTAAGGCAGAAATTGCTCTGTAAAACTATGTGGCTACTGAGCATTTAGATTTCTTAGCATATATCGGTTGTGTCCAAAACTTTTGCAAGTTCAGCAGCTGCTGCACAACAAAAAATTAATGTGGGTATTTAGTTTTTGTAATATTTATCATTGACTTATATGAGCCTGTTTTACAGAGACTAGAAATACTGTTGAGAGAGGACAAAATGAGTAGTCGTCGAAAACGTGCACCTCCGTCAAAAGTAGATGATGAGAAGAAGAAGCAGCTCTGCTGGAATATGCACGAAGACCGGAGAATTGAGGTGATAACATTAGATGATGATATAACCGATGAGGATCCCCTTCCGGGTCCAAGCACTTCCTCAGCATCCTTCATTGTTATAAATGATGATAGTGTTGATGAAGAGCTCATTCAGAAAGAGCAGAGTGGTTCAAAATCCATTACGTTTTTGACAGCTAATGATGAGGAGGACTCGTGCTCCATCTTGACTCCTCTAACAGTACAGCTAAACATCATAGTCTTGCCGTACCGTGAGGATTCTTCCTGGAAAGTTTTGCTAGGAGAACTTGCGCTTCGTCTTCCTCCTGAGCAAAGTCTAACTGAGGACTTCGGTGAAAGGAGTTTTACTTTGATGAGAGGAGAATCTGATGATCAACTGCAGATCTGTGTCCATGCAAGAAGTGAAGAAGTGAACAATAATGAAACAAAAGAATACTTGGGTGCTTATGAACAAAGCATTTTGGTGGAACCATCTTTGGGTGGTGAGATATTGGAAGGCTTGAGGTGGCTGCAGAAAAAAAGGTTAATTGGACTCTATCAGTGCCCGAGAGAGGGTCAGACTCTAAAGGTATCGGTTTGTGTGTTTTATTTTCTTTGCTACATATTTTTAAAGTTTTTTTTTCTTTTTTTATGAATTCTAAAGTAATTTCTATGAACAGCAAAGTCTGTGGAAACTATTGTTTTCACACAGCTGTGCAAATGCTTTCAGAATATATTTTTTTGACTGTTTCTTTTCTGTTTTCTTTTTCTGTTTCTGTTCTGCTTTTTCTTGTACTGATGCTCTTACTGACGCATTATTGGAAGGAATCAAGGTCTTACCAGCAACATACTGGATGTTCTGCATGGTGATAGTTGCAAATTTAGTCTCTCAGTACATTTTAGCAGATCTAGTATCTGCTGATTTTCAAAACATGATGATTATGTTTTTTTGGTATCAAAGCCTGTTCATTTTCGTATTTTACTGTTTATAGTGTTCTTGATACTTCATTAAAGTAAGTAATTATGTCTACAAACATTTCACAGGTTGGAATTTACCTTCTGGAAGCTGGATTAAGCAAACCAGAGTTTCTCAGTGATGGAGGTGGAAGACCCAAAAAAGCAAACCAGCTGATTCAGAAACTCATGGAAAAGTTCTATAGTTTTATAATTCCAGGTAATGTGATTCAGTTGAATGCCAATAAATAAATTAGTAGATTGGGTCTTGTTTTGCTCTGATTTGCTTTTTTTTTTTTTTTTTTAGTTAAAAAAGAGAGAAAGAAATTCTTCTTAAGCAGAAGTTTTTAATGTTTTTATTGCTTTTTTAACCCCAAATGTAAACCAACAGGTTTTCATTTAATCTAGAATAAAGGACAAGATTACATTGTTATTGATGTTAATATTTTGCATTCAGCCTAAAGGTATTTTCAATGTTAAAAGAACCTGCAAACTTCCCTACAAATGAAATTAAAGAGTCATACTACAGGTACAATAACAGCTTTCAGTAATTAAAAGAACTAATTAGAATACTTGTTTCTGAAACACAATTAGAACAATTGAATTTTAGATGATGTAATGCCTTCTGTTTCTGAAAGGTATAAGGTACAGCGGTGAAAGCTTTATAATTGAATTACATTTTTGAAATTGTTGAAAACATAATATTCGCTACTAATAAGCAATTGGGAGAGAAGTTAACAACTTTAGCATCCCTTTAAAATTCTCTGTGATATATAGAGTTATCTAATCAAGAAAAAAAATTGTTTGAATGAGAGTGTGATTGAAAGCAGTGAAGGTGTGATAAAAGTAGGACAGGTGTGGACAGAATATATCCAGTTGCTTAAAAAGAAATTACTTTTTTTTTTTTTTTTTTTTGTCTTTGTTTCCCCATAAAATTCCAGATAGGCTTAGTTTATACAAAAGTCAATTTATTATGCTTTGAAATGTGAGACTTCAACTGCTATATATCATTGAACGTAGCCACTGATATCATTACTGATGAACTTAATTGGTCAAAGTGATAGACCAGAAACTGTAGTTTATGTGAAGAATATATGTGAGTGGGTGTCTCTGCCTGGCTTCTGTGATACCTAAAGCTGCATGCTCTAGCTAGTGATTTTACCTTGGCTGGGCATTAATAGCATAATGTGCACTCTAGTTGCCTCACTTGCCTTACAGATGTTAGATATCTAGTTGCCCATTCTCTTGAATTTATAGGAACTTAATGTGTTTCAGAATTCTCTGCCCCCTTGTAAAATGTATTAAAATTGGTCCATTGACTTAAAAGTATTAGGGAAGGTATTGATGCCTGTTTAAAACAGGCACATTGTACCATGCTCTTTCTTTTGGAAACCGTTTGTTACTTCTGTTTGGGAAAAATGCTGCAAACTGATTCTTTCTACTCTGTTAGTTAGGGTTAATATTCTTTGAACTGTAATGTTGTACAACTATTCCTAGGTATGTACAAAAAAAAAAAAAGTGTCAGGTGCTTAAGACTGTTTCATATATATAACTTGGTGTATGCAGATGTGCTGAATGAAGATAATGAAGAATCTGACATGGAATTAGAGCGACAAAATATTGAAGAGCTTTATGACTTTGTAAGGCGTACGCATCAGCAGGACATCCAATTACTGAGAGAGGATGTGCAGCATCCTGCTTTAATTCCTATTCTGAGGCCGTACCAAAGGGAGGCTGTAAACTGGATGCTTCACCGGGAGAATTTCATAAGCACTCCTAGCAATGGCAAGTATTATGTGTCTGGAAAACTTACTTCCTAATAAAAATACTACTCAGAATTGGAACAAAGGTGCTATTGCATAGTCAACAGGAACGCTTCCTTGCTGTTTCTTTAGAAGCTTTGTTAGTCACTTCATTTCTTGTTTTGTACAAGTTGTTTGACGAGTAGATGATAAATTAAACTTTTATCAGCTGGTGGTCTAGCTTGTTGGTTATGAAATTCTGTGGAGGTAGAGGTCCGTGGGTGTGATTTTTGTGTTTGTTTTGTTGATTGGGTTTTGTTTTCTCTCTAAATGTTGCAGTAGGATTGAGCAATTCTAAGTATTATGTTGTTTATAAAGAAAGCTAATAATATAACCTCTTTCTCCTTAGAAAACGCACTCCACTTCTTATGGCGAGAGGTCATCACTCCAGATGGAGCAAAAATCTACTATAATCCATATACTGGCTGGTATGTTTCTGTGGTTATCTCTTTCTGACAACATCTCAAAGCTGTACTTTGTGAAGCCTTATTAGCACCTTTTACCTGGAGAATGTAAAGTATTCTGTAATTGTAGCTTTTCAGTTAGCAACTAAAGAATTTGAAAAGCGATGTATATGACTAGGCAGAAAGTGGAACAGAAGTATCTAATGTAGAGGTAAGCACATAAATTCTGAATGTAAGATTTAAGCTTATGCTTAAGAATGTAATTCTTAAGCTTTTTTAAAATTAATTTTTATTATTTAATGCAAATTTTGGTTTTTAAGATTAGGACTTGCTTTCTTTTTCACTTAGATCCTTGACAGCTTTGACTTTTTGTTCCAAGGTTTTTAAAAGCTGAAGAAAGGAGGCAACATTTTATGAATAGTAGCTGTCTGCATGCACTAGTTTTGCTTCAGTTGTCTCATGAATTTGGTTAGAACAGAATCTTTTGATTTCTGTTTTGCTCTTTATTTTTTCCCTGTTTTTAACAAACATAACTTTCAGATCTTTATCATGAAACTATAAATAGATACTTGCCTTTCAGAGACTAGTGTTGTACCTGTGATGGCCAAAGATTAGCAAGCGAAGGCAAGTTAAGAGGGGAAGAGACCCCAGAACTTGCTAGCGTGCAGATTGCTCTTCAAACAAGGATTGTAGGTGCAGAAAGCTTGCTGTTTTATTGTCAAGCTTAGCTGATACTAAAGACGCTGCCTTTACCTAAAAGCTTTGCTTTGCTGAAACTGTGTGTCCCTGAACATGTGCTACTCTGCCACACCATTCTACATTCACTGATTTTGATTTGGAACTGTGCTTGAATTCTAGTATTATCCGTGAATATCCAATTGCTGGACCTCAGTGGCCTGGAGGTATTTTGGCAGATGAAATGGGTCTTGGGAAGACAGTAGAAGTGCTTGCTCTTATTCTGACTCACACCCGACGAGACATTAAACAGGATGTTCTGTCCTTACCCGAGGTAAGAAAGCTAAAGTAGGATTTAATATGAAGAAAGTACTTTCCATAGAAAATAGTGAAATGTATTTCTCCTAGTGAGTTTATTGTTCTCTGTTTTATAGAAGTCCCGAATTTAAATTGGATTAAAATTACAATGAAATATTCTGCTTTCTGGTGTGTGATATTTGTTGCGTATATGCAAGTAGCAACTGATATTGTTTACCACTGATATGTGGGGGTGGGAGGCAATTATGCTGTCAATAGACTCTAGGTAGTTTAGATACCCAGATACTCTCCCGGAGTGTATAAATCTATGACTTAGTCTAACATGTTGGAAACTGTTTTCCCCCTTCATGTCATGTTATTGGGGAGTGCCAAATACCATTAGATAAACCTTCTACACTGAAATAGGAAAGATTATTCTGTGAGTAGAAGCTTCTACTCACCGTTTATTTCATGTTAGGAATGGGTTTGTTTATTGGCTTGTTTAGAATGTATTTAACAGTTTTTCATCATGCTCTTTTCACTTTCCTCCTCGCACGTCCTGTGAAGCAGCTTGTTTAGCTGCTCTTCCCTTTGTGTTATCACTGTAGAGTGCTGAACAGCACTAGTCAAGAAGCTGAACTTTATAGGCATCATTCTGTACCCCAAAAATGAGGTATCTAGGCAACATATCCTACAAAAGTCAATGGGTAACTGACTTCTTCAGATTGTAAAATGCTGGATTTTTTTTCTTATTAGTTCTTTATAATTAGATTGCACATTTCTGTAGCAGTTCATGCTTATTTTCAATTGTGAAAAGATTATTAAAGAACTTCACATCTCTTCATTGCAATTCTGAACTTCTAATGCTATTTAATATTGTCTGCACTAGGGTAAACTTGTGAACTTCTTTGTTCCACCTCAGCCTTTAGAAGGAAATAAAAAGAAAAAAACAAAGAAATTGGAGCTTAAATTGAAGGAAAAAATACAATATCCCAGTAAGTATTTTATTTTGCTTTCAGCAGAGGTCCGAGAAACAGTGCTTGTAGCTTGTGTTGGCCACTGGCTGAGCTGAAGGCTGGGCCTCACCGCCATAGCACAGGGTGATGCTTTTGATAACCACAGTGTTGGCCCCGCATCAGAGATGAGTGCAAGAGTGTAGGACTCTATGCTGGAAACAGGTGATCAGTTTTCACTGTCAAGTCACCAAACCAGTGCTTGTCCTGCAGGGCTCTGTGTCATTGAAGGTCGTTTTATGGGAGAGATTTTTGTCAAGCTGAAAGATAGTGTATTTATATAAATTTCAGTAAGAGATTTGAGTGACTTATTTCTTTTGTTACTCTTTTCTTCACTGCAAAATAGTAGATTGTAGTGATTTGTAGGGCTAGCTCAAGTAATATATCACCAAAACTATTGCCTGTATTTTTTTTGCAGTTTTTTGGATGGAGATGGGCAATGCTTTTGTTTAGAGATTCTCTAATATGCTTTCTCCAAGTAATTTTTATTAGTTCTGAACTGTGTTTTTCCTTGTTTTTCTGCATGTAGGCTTGCGAGTGATGATATTAGCAGCTATAAAAGAAATGAATGTGAAGAAAGGAGCTTCCATTATTGCAATATTTAAGTATATCAGTGCTATATATAGGTATGATGTACAGAGAAATAGACGGCTTCTCAAAAGAACTCTGGAAAAACTAATTGCGGAACAAGTAGTGGAACAAGTCAAAGGCCATGGTCTGGCTGGTTCATTCAAGCTGGGAAAGAATTACAAGGAAAAGAAGAAACGAGAAAGACCCAAAGAGCAGGTAAATTTTGTTTTAGTAGCTAATTCTGGGTGTGTTGAAAAACTGGGTCTTGCTTCTGCTAAATGCACATTACTGCCAGGTATGCTGTTTGTGCATGCTGCTTTAGTGGTACTGGCTGGCTTACAGAAAACAGAACTTCAGCATTTGCTTTGAGCTTCACAAAGCAGAAGATGACAAAAGTAGGTCAAATTTTAGGGCTAAAACATTAACTGTCTGTCATAAATCTTTTAAAACACTGCTGCAGGAGCTGAGACATGTTTTTGTGTTACAATGAAGTGGTCTTTTAAATGCTGGTAAACAGTAACTAAATACCTAAACCCAAAATTTTATAGAATGTTATCTGTCTTGAGGTATTTATACTTCCTTTAGAAAAAGATGTGGGGAAGTCTGACCATCTTGGTTAATTTTGTTTTGTAGATAGCAAAGACGTCAGAAAGGATTCAGAAGTATTTGACTGATGCTAAAACTGAAACCAATGAATCAAGAAATAGTGATGTTGCTTCCAAAAATGTCCTTAAAACCCCTTTACGGGTGGATATCACCACAGAAGAACACGATTATTGTGCAAATAGCAAAATTAGAAGGAAGTCAGCAGCAGATCACGACACCTGTGTAAAAGAGAATGCTGCTCAGCAGGAATCTGTGAGAACAAAGAATCCTGGCATGTATGGTAACCCTGTTTCCACTGATATTAGAAGTCATCCTGATTTTGAGGTTTCTAAAAGTAGAGCTGATGCCCAACAGGACATTCGAACGGAGCAGTCCTCAGATTCCCAGGAGCATGCTGGCAGCAGTGTGCAACATACCAGTTCTGTGTTTCCGTTTAACACTTCTGAATATCGTTTTGAATGCATCTGTGGTGAGCTTGGGTTGGTGGACTGCAAAGCCCGTGTGCAGTGCCTGAAGTGTTATTTATGGCAGCATGCAGAGTGTGTAAACTACAAAGAGGAAAATCTGAAGATCAAGCCATTCTACTGTCCCCATTGCCTTGTGGCAATGAAACCTGTTTCCACAGGAGCAACACTGATAATTTCCCCAAGTTCTATTTGTCATCAGTGGGTAGATGAGATCAACAGGCATGTGAGATCGTCTTCTCTTCGAGTTCTGGTACGATTATATTGCTTCATATTCTAATTACACTACAGGCCTCTGGGCTTGTGGCCTGAGTCTGCCCATCTCCCGTGAAATTCTGAGGCCTTTTCATTCACTGTTACCAAATGTCACTTTTCTGACTAGTAGACCAGCACCTATGCTTTGGACTCATTCATTTATTCCCCCAAAAGGTTATCTCAATTTAATACTTCAGTTTTTGTTTTGTCTTATGAGCTTATCAGAAGGCAACACAGTGGACCAGATACCTTTATGAAAGGGGAATATGTTTTGAGCAGTAGCAGCAAAGCATGATTTATGAGAGCTAAAGCTGTGTGTCTCTTTCCTTCAAAAAGATTATCAAGAATCTTGGGAAAGCCTAACTATAGATACCTTAGCAGTGTCCCATCTGTCTGTTCATCTGTGTTTTAACAACATCCTCACAGTTGCCTTTCAACTCTTTCTAGATAAAATGAATATTTAAGTAGATAAAAAGTGTACTTCTGAATTTCTTGTCTCAGACTGTACAAAAGGAGTCTTAGGCCTTGTTGTTGACTTAAAGAAACATTATAAAAACTTGGATGGTATCTGTGTAAGCTGTATCCTGATAAATGCAGATGATTTTATCTGGAGATCACATATTGGCTTCTTGATTCTGAACAGCTCTGTAACTAAATCAAACCTGATTATAATAAATATTTGAAAAATTCCAGGATAGCCATAAATCTGTTACTTCAGTAATGAAGTGTGGCCACTGTTGTCATCTCAATAACATATTCGCGTCTTGTCCTTTTTATCTTTGAGAAAAAAGGACCTAGGTAAGGATAGAGTGCGCTGAGATCCATAAATTCTAGGTTGTTAGGCTGTGTATGTTCTGCAGAAATAGCAGTAGCAGTAGTAGTGAGAAGAAAAGAGGGAAAACTTTGCATTCAGGAATATATCTGATATCTTCTGCTATCTTGCATGGAAGTAAAATACACACATGAATCCCAGTTTCCCTGCTAAACATTTGTGTTAGTAATTTCTCTAGGTTCAGTGGAACAGCTCACAGATGTGTAAAACTTGCACTGTTTTCATAGGACCTCATTCAGCTTTTACCAGCTTTGGTGAAAACTGTTAGGAATAAATTTACATGATAATGGTAAAAATAGCTTAAAAACTGATGTCAGCACTTAGACTGGAACGTGTCGCACAGTCTCAAGACACCATTTTCATTTTTTCTTTTTCACTGCCAACTGAGCCATCCAGACCGACTTTCAGTGAAATGAAATTAGTTTAGAAGTTTCAAAGAATCAGTGTCCCATGTTAGCAGGTTTTGTGTGTGAGGGTGCTTTTAATTCTTTCAACCACTTATAACCCATGGGAGATTCTAATGCTTTTATGTTTTAAAACAAGAAATTATCAATAGAGATTGCTTTGTAGCAGGTTGTCTTTTTGTGCTGATGTGAGAACAACTCAAACTTGGCCAAGTTATAAACCTCCAGAAAATCTGTTCACAAATACTTGCAAGAGATCATTAGACTTCAAGAGCTATTTTTTCAGTTGCTTCAGTAAGCTGCTTTCCCTCTCTCTGCTCTCCTTGCTCTTGTGTAGTAACCTGGTTGCATGTGCTCTGTTGTCACATGTTCTAGGGCAAAACAGGAATTTTCTGTAACTGTTCCTTTCCGTTGACAAAAACTGCTATATTACCATAATCAGAAATATAAAGTAAGGAAATCATCAAAGAAGAGGTAACAGTGATGTTAAGAATGAAATTGTTTTGATGATGTAAAGTTTCCATTAATTCTGGTTACCTTAATTCTGCTATTTTCAAGTATTTTTTGTGTGACTTAAGTGAATGTTTAAGTTTTTGACACTCTGATTCAGAAGTAGGGTAGTGTGTTTTTTCTTAAATGATTAAAAAAAAAAAAAGTGTTCATAACCAAAACAAAAATCTGTTGGTCAGTTCTTATCCCCAAAGATCTAAACTGCTCATATAATAGAGCAGAAAATAATGGAATGAGAGAGGAATAGGAAAAAAAAAAGTCCAGATACTTGTAAGTAAGACTGGAACATGGGTTTCTTTGGTTGGGTACATGAATATCCCAATCTTTCTAGAAATAAATCATATCCATTTTAACATTGGCATTCATATGCAGATCTATGTGAGCGATAAGAAGTAGCCAGTGATAAAAATTTTTGAAGTAAGCAAGGTGATGTCTGTAACTTTGAAACTGCTTCTAGAGGTAAACTGGGAGAAGGGAAATTAATTTGTATGAGAGAGGAAAAAAAAAAAAGTTGTTTGGTATATTGCTCTGGTAGCAATTGTTCTTAGTAGCTAAAAATCCTAGAGGTGGCAAAATGCTCCCTTTTCAGTGGATGTTATTCATTAAATTATGCCTGTATCATACCCTGTTTGATCTTTTAAAAAGTGTTAGTTGAACTCATAATTTACATTTCCTCCATTCTATTGAGATACCAAATGCTAACGTGAGGAAATACAGTAAAAAATTTAGTTTAGCTTGTAATTTTTTTAAATATTAAACTACTATGTGTTTCCATTACTTTTAAAGTGAGGAGGGAGATAAAAATACTTTAGATATTGCAGTGAATATCATTATGAAAGGCATGTGTATTCTGTTGGTAGATGTGGATTGTTTGTCACTAGGTTGCAAATAAAAATGATAATCTCGTTAATGTTTTTGTTTTTAAATATTTTAATATATACTCCTGTCCTTGCATAATATTTGATGAGATTATTAGGGGGAATTACACAAAAAAGAAAGGTAATGTGCAATATAGGTGTCAACACGTAACACTGACTTCTGTAATGTTGCACTGTACAGCTTTACAGAACCCTTAATATCACATACTCTTCTTGTGGCAAATACTAAAGACCTCTTCAGAGAAGAAGAAATCAGTATTTGACATTTTGTATAGAATTAAACAAATACATATATAAATTTTACATCAATATCTACTGCACTTATTAACTGTGTTACTTATTTGGATTTCCCCCTGTATTATTATACAAGTGTAGGCTGTCTGAATTATTTTGTATTATAGTAGGAGCGCTTTTGAAAGCACGTGCCATATTAAGCTGTCTTGAAATTTTTCCATTTTATTTGAGTGTTTCTCAAGTTCCTCCTTTCCTGTTGCATCATTGCCTGTGTAGGTGTATCAAGGCGTGAAGAAGCATGGCTTTCTGCAGCCCCACATGCTGGCAGAGCAGGAGGTGGTCATCACCACGTACGATGTTCTGCGCACAGAGCTGAACTACGTGGACATCCCGCACAGTAACAGTGAGGATGGGCGTCGCTTCAGGAACCAGAAGCGGTACATGGCCATCCCCAGCCCCTTGGTAGCAGTGGAGTGGTGGAGGATCTGCCTTGATGAGGCACAGATGGTTGAATGCACTACGGCAAAGGTTTGCTATTCTCAGTCATACCTTTATTGAACTTGAAAAGCTTTTGACAATCTTGTTGTAAGTAGTAACAGAAAATAGAGCTGCTATCTTTTTTTTTTTTTTTTCTCCTCCTCTTAACATTGGATGTACTTGTGTAATTTGTCCTTGTAGCTTGTTCTTTAGAAGTGACTAGTAGTCTGTTTTCCCTTGGAGATATTTGCTATTACATGTTTCTCCTGTTGAAATTTTGGCAAACTGAAGTATATTCAGCTCAAAAAATACTTAACATAATCTATACTGACAGTTTAAGGACATAGGTCAGCATGTTGTATATGGTGTTTGATAGTTTCAAACAAGACACTACCCTGTTCAGTGGCATGGTTCAGAGGCATACATATGGCCTTTGGGTCTAGAAGCTAAAATAGTCCGAAATGTCTCTAAGTCAGCAGTCTGTAGAGTTTATTTTAATTAGTGTCTTTTTTTGACTAGAGCAGGAAGTCAGAAAAGCAATTTATATTATGTGTGCGTTTTTGCAGATATATTTGTAGGTGGGTATGATTTTTAGTAGCTTTCAGTTGCCTTCAAGAAAGCCCAATAACTTTATAGACTTATTTATAATACATTGCAAAACTACTGCCTGTAAGTTTGTTAGTCTTTTATACTGAAAGATATAAAAACTCTGGAAATATATATCTTTTTTTCTGTTGCACTGTGTTTTGTTTTTGTTTTCCTACCACTGGTTCTGTCTTCCTGTGCTAGGCTGCTGAAATGGCACTCCGTTTAAGTGGAGTCAATCGTTGGTGTGTGAGTGGCACTCCTGTGCAGCGAGGATTAGAAGGTAAGCCTTGGGTAGCAGTGGCACCCCTGGGTTTTTGTTGGTGCTGATAATTAGGCAGCTGCTTTGGAGTAGTTAATGTCTGCTAACTTAGGTTGCAGCACTGTTAAAATACTGTGGACTGCACTCAGTTTGTTTTTTTTTAAGAACAGAAAAATTTAGTAAAGTGTAATGGGTTATTTTATTACTCTTCCTTTGATTTTGGGTAAATGCAGTGTAAGTAGACTCAAAAAGATAGTCTGTTTTCAGTTATTTTAACCTTCTGTACAAAATGTGGACTATATTTTTTTTAAGCATAGCAGAGTTTCCTTTGGGTGATGTTAATGTAGCTGATTTCGTGCCCTGCATCTCCCAGCTGAAGATGAACTTACAGAACTGCAAATTCCTGGCACGTTGTTTTGCTTTGAAGACAGGCATCAATAAATGTCACTGATACTAAAATTGCAGACCTGAAATCTTCTCTTCTGAATTAAGCAAATGCTTTCAGGAGTGGAGATCTGTGTTGAACAGCTAACTTAACTCTGTCCTTTGGCTTTCCATAGCAGAGTGGGAAAATATTATCTCCCTCTCTTGCAGCTTAAGATAGCAGGCTCTGTTTGCAGAAACCTTCTAAATATCAAATACAGAAGTGCTGCTGTGTCTTGAATAGCCTTGTAAGAACTACTGTGGCCATCGATTTTTGTGTATTTACCAGCCATGATTATAAATCCTAGAAATCATATTAAAGCTTTATGAAACTGTTATAAATCCTTATTTGAGGATTTGATAAATTGAGATGCTGGTGTGGAGTAGGGGGATGTATGTAAACAGACCATTTATCTTGTCACTTTTGTGAGGTACTCTGTTTCTGTAAGCAGTTTCCAGACAGATAGGAGAAAGAAAAGGGCATCATGTTGAGGCCATAGTTTTGAAAGGGGATGAATCTGTGTACATTTGTGAAGTGCTGTTCAGATCCAAATTATTATAAAAGTCAGTATTACGGATTAAACCGTTACGGAATTGAGCATGAATTTATAGTGCATACAAGAGCTGTCAGAATACATAGTCATAAAGGAAATACTGTGGAAAGAAGCGATTGAGTTGATTATCATCATCAACTTGTTGAAGTCTTTACCTAGTAGTGCTAAATCTAGAATGCTTTATTTTCAGTAGTACACATTGGTCAGCCTCTCGGGCTATGCAGAGGCAGCCCCCTTCATATGAGGGACAAGGGAACCACTGACTGATTTGTCCACACCTCAGCTGCTATAGTGAAGTGGGATAGGACCTCTGCAGAAACTTTTGCTTCCTGCATATGAAAAAACTGCTGGGATTTTCCTTCTCTCTGGGCTCAGATGTGTGTGGTATTATGTCTAGTAGCTCTCAGCTGATTGCCAGAATCAACATAAAGCTAACAGTTTATGCCTGAGATCATTAAGAACTTGAGGATACCGTCATATGTTGCTGTCTATTTTTCCACCATCCACATGCAGCACTTACACGTGTGCTTTTGTAGTCTTCTAGTGAGCTTTAGGTACAAACTTTATTCTTTATTAGCTTTATTCTTTAAATTTAGTCCCTGAAAAATTATGGGCTTCTGAATTGGGCAGAATTAGTAAGCTGTATTCCCTCAGTTGGTAAGTAAAAAATAAAAGTGTTTTTTTTTTTTTTTTAATTATCTTCCGCCCTAATAGAGAAGTGAAACCTTCTGAATTGCAATCACTTTTAGAATAGTGAACAGTAGACAGTTGGCACACAGCAGGCTGCAAAGCAATGATACTGAGCAATATAATTTTACAAAAACCTGGCACCCCAAGCTAACCATATGTAATCATGCAATTTCTGCCTCATGTCCTTGTTCCAGTTAAGTTTAGAATTCTTTGGTTAGTTCAGCTAAACTAAAAATTAAAAAAAAAAGGATCTCAAGAACAGCCATATTTCTAAAAATTCTATGAAAATCAGTACCTAACCATTCCCCTGCCTCCAGCTACCATTAGATGAAGGAATGATTGGAAAAAAAATGGAAAAGATGGCTAAATAGTAGCTGCTTTATGCCTGATAACCTTTCTGTGAAAAGTTATCTTTTAGAGGCCTGTCCTGCAGTTTTAAAACATAAGTGTTGTATTAAAAGAGCTTCTTTTCTTGGCAGATCTCTATGGCTTAGTCCTTTTTCTTGGAGTTGATCCTTACTGGGTCAAACATTGGTGGGACCAACTGTTATATCAACCTTACTGTAGAAAAAATCCTCGGCCTCTCTACAGCCTAATTGCCAAGATAATGTGGAGATCAGCAAAGGAGGATGTGATTGACCAAGTAAATGAGTTTATTTATTTATTTTTAAAGTTTCTTAATATTTATCAATAGTTTTATTTATAAACTACTTTTTTTTTTTTTTTTTTTTTTTTCCTTTCTTACAGATTCAAATCCCCCCCCAGACAGAAAACGTACACTGGCTTCACTTTTCTCCTGTGGAGAGACACTTCTATCATCGCCAGCACGATGTGTGCTGCCAGGATGCCCTGGCAAAACTGAGGAAGATTTCAGATTGGACCCTTAAGCTCAGCAGCCTAGATAGAAGGACCGTGACTTCTATTCTGTACCCTTTGCTGCGGCTGAGGCAGGCCTGCTGTCATCCCCAAGCTGTTCGGGGAGAGTTCTTGCCATTACAGAAAAGGTGATTATTTTTCACATCCTAAATGGTGTGTTTATTCAAAGCAAGACTCCAATTATTGCTGCTGGTGCAAGATCTTGTGCAATTTAAAGTAAGTCTAATTTTAAGCTTTTTTAGGAAAACATGTGCAACTATGTTACACCAAGGTATGGCATATTAGAATTTAATAGGAGGCAGTATTGTAGTTAGTATAATTCCTGTGTTAGAGAAGACATCTTTTTGTGCAGTAGTATTTTAACCTTATGGTGCTGATGGATTCTAAAGTGTTGCAGCTTAGATTTATAGCATGAAACAAAACAGATTATTTTTCAGCTTAAAAAAAAAAAAAAAGGCAATTGAACAAACGGTAAATGGAACAGAATAATTTGAATTAAATCAAATGCGGGTACAGAATTTTTTTAGAGAGATCCACCCTTGAAAGCCTTTAAAATGAAAGCCTATTCCGGGCTCTCAGAGCATTGCCTATCTTGTTCAAGTTACAGGCAGGCAAGAACTGAACTTTAATATATAGTACAATTATTGTTTCCTGCTCTTAATTGCCCACACTCTCCACTTTTCTTCTATCCTTTTATAAAGTTTTGTGTCCTACTCCTTCTTTTTCTTATAGGACACCTTGAATGTGCCTAAGCAGCAGTAACCAACTTTACAGCCACTACAACAGGGACCAATAATAGGCATCATGCTGGAGCATTTTGTGCCTGACAGTCAGAAAATCTTCCATTAGTGTGGAAGCAATGACTGAAACAAGGGAAAAAATCACTATTCACCCATACAGTATTACACTTTGCAGCAGAGTGATCCAGCAGAGTACAAGTGAAACATAAGTTAAGCTGAGTATGGTGGGGATGCATCGATTTCACTGGCATGCCAGCAAGGGGGACGGCAGCATAGTAACTTCGGTGGAAAGAATAACAGCAGTAAAAAATAATTTTTTCTTAAAAAGATATATGCAATGAAAAGCTCTTTCCAAGCACGCTTTATATATCTTTCTCATGAACCAAGCCTGACTGCAGCAATGGACATTCCCAGAATAGGCAGAAATTTTGGCTCCTGACTGTGATTATGTGTGTGAGAATAATCAAGAAATTCAGTACCAGGAGCTCTGATGAATAAGAGAAACTGAGCTGAAACTACAAAGCTGGTGTTGGAACATAGGAATAAAAGAAATTGGACTGAAACACAGACCTTGGAACATATTCTGTACTAGATAATCTTTTTCCTGCCTGTTGAGTGAAAGAAGTGAGAACATCTACTTGGCAAAAATACAGTCCTTGAAAGGGCATTTTTTAGGTTCCATAGTTAAACTGAGTCAAAAAGTTCTTTTTGACTTAATTGCTAATTGCAGATTTTAAGTAAAGCAAATAGTGTAGTTTGTAAAAGACTTTGCCTTGAAACTGCTCAGGGCTTTGAAAATGAAAGATAAAGAGCAATGAGTGGAAATAGTGAAGTATGAAGAGCAGGTGATGTGTGTGTATCTGCCAGTGCATCTGCAGAGTTGAGCTAATTTCTAACAGTGATGCTATTGATTTAAAGCCTGCTTTAGTATAACACTGTAACTCAGAGAACAGTTCTTGTGCATAGAATGGTGTTATGAGAGGGGGCAATAAAGCCTTTTCAAAAATATCCTGCTTGAGGGTGATCTCACTTGATTTCAGAGCACTAAACTCCAAATAATAAGTAGCTCTCTGGAAAGCAGTAGTTTCTGGTGTCAAAGCAGCAATGGGTCATAGAAGCAGCCTCAGGTCAGGTGCTGAAGACCAATGTCCTGTCTCTTTGCATCAGTCATCTTCCTGCCTGGCCTCTGCGCCCATTTGCCTTATCCAAGGCATTCTTCCGGCTTCTTTCTTTCTTCACTTCACATCCCTGTTCCTGCTTCTGTTTCTTATGTCTCCCTTTCCAGCTAATTCTCTCCTAATTAAATTCCTCTGTAGAATTACAAATAATAATGAATGTAGAAAAGCCGTATCTTAAAGGGATGCGTGGTAATTTCACTGTTCTCATTCTCCATACATTTATCTCTACCTCTCTAAGTCATCACTTTTTCATGTTTAGATTAAGAGGGAAAGTAATACAGGCTATCTTGCTGTTTTCATTTGAACAGCTTCTAGCAATATGAGATCTATTCTCAGTTGTTTCTTGTAATAGAAGGAGCAAAGTATTTTGCACCGTGAAGAGGTTTCATTTTTCTCAACTCTTTTTTTGTCCTTGTTTTTGGTTTCTGTTTTTAGGAGATTTCAACCACTTGAAATACTCCTTCAGGTTAGATAGAGCAGAGCTGCCGGTGGAACAGAAGCTGACAGAACTATGTGTTTCTAAAAATGTTTAGTAAACATTTGCATAATATGTTTGTTGTAACAATTATACTGCACAATATGATAGTCTTACTTGCGTGCTACTGTCTTTTTGTTTCAAGTTTTAGCCATTTGATCTGTATTTCAGCACCATGACCATGGAGGAACTGCTAACTTCATTGCAGAAAAAGTGTCGAACAGAGTGCGAGGAAGCTCACCGGCAGCTGGTGTGTGCTCTTAATGGCTTAGCAGGCATCCATATCATCAAAGGTAAGACTGGACTGTTTAGTATGTTTGTCACACCTTCTGGGAGGTTAATTATGCCTTAGAGGACACCACATGAAAATGGTTGGCATTCTACATTCAAGAAAAATTGCATAATGAAATCTTGTGAAACTAGAGAGGATCTTTCTGCCTCCTGAATGAGGGAGAAATTGTTGCATCTTTGAGATGTCTCACAGTATTTCCAGGTTTCCTGTGGACAGAGAGGATAAAAAAATGACACTCTAATTCTGCTTAAAATGCTTGTGTTGAATCTGTGTTACTGAATTTCCTTACAATTACAATTACAATTACAATTACAATTCCTACTGAATTCCCCCTTGCCATGCAAACTGCTATGCTGATTGTCATTTATCTGTTGGCTGCCTTCTGGGGGACGTTGGTTTTGCCTAGCACTTAAATTAGTGCTTCCTGCTATCCAAGTCTCTCAACATGTGTTTGGATTGAATTGGGGAAAAAAAAAAAAGCTTTGAACAAGAAAACAAAATAATTACATGAAACTTAAATGTCCTTCTAAGCAAAGTAACATATTTAGATGGCCTAATCGTAAACATGAAATAAATGTTGTCTTGTCAATTGACCTGTGTTTTCTTTCTAAAGTTGACAAGCTGCTTGAAATTTTTCAGCGTGTATGTTCTCTTCTTTTGAAGAAGACTTAAACAAACTGCCTTTGTTACTTACTGTAATAAAAAGCAATAAATACAAACACTTCTACAAATATATTATCACTCTTACACAAATAAAAACACAAATCTGGCAGACTTGCTTCCCACTGTTCCAGTTTGAACTGCCTGCCCTCCCAGACAGAAGCAGAGAACTCTGCACCTCTGGTTCTTATAGCTCAAATCTTCTAATTCACTCTTCAGGTTTTGAATTAGTCTAAAAAAGCGCTGATGAGGTTGCCAGTAAATCAGTTTTACTTCAGATGAGATACTGCCAGGACCAAAGGAACTCGCATTCACAGAATACCAGTACTGCAGTTACTTATCTCTAGGCTGTATCCAAAAGGACTGTCCCAATTTGCCATAAAGGTTGTCCCCTAAAATACTGCAAGGCTCACAGAAGAACTGCTTGCATCTCTACCTGTTTGTTACATGCAAGATCTTTTTAATGGACAAGGACGAACCACATCTTAAGCTAAGAATTTGTTGCCGGTTTGACTGGAATCTTCAGAGCTTAATCATTGTTAGTCCAGATTTAAATAATGATTGTTAGTCCAGATTTAATTGTTGCAAGGAGAAGAAAAAGAATAATAATGTAGTTAAAATTGTTATTCCTGCACTTCCTAGTTTCTCTGCCTTTTTCTGGTGTTATGTTAACCCTTCAGTGCCCTTTTGGGTTGGCAGGTTTATTCCAGTGGTGGGAATGTTATTGGGTTGTCAATATTTGGAGCTTTTTTGCCAGGAAGAAAGTGATGTTTGTGTTTATGGTTTCTTCTTTCTCACTCAGTGATCCACTTGGAGTCATTTTTATGTTTGAGATGCTTTTACCCATTTCTGTCTTTGTCCGCAGTTCCACGTTACAGTCAAATTTAGTGTGATGTCTTTTGCATACGTCAAATACTATTTATTTGTTCTCTTTGTTACTCCTAAAACCAGTTTTATTGAGCTCTAGGTTCGTATTTCTTTACCTGATTATGGGTGAGTTTTTATAGCTGCAGGGTCTTCAGTGCAAAGCGTTCCCTCCCCGCCCCCCCCCCCCCCCCCAATCTCTTGGTGTCTCCCCGTTTCTCAAGGCCTCTGCTATTTGTGCTATGCCTACGTTTCACTACATGTTAGTCACAAGTATCTCATTTTACATAGAATAACTTGTTGTTAGTGCTGCTTGTATAAAATTGTATTTGTACCACACAAAGATAAACAAAAGTAAAGCAAATTAGCCATATACACTTGGTCTTGGAAGATGATTTAGTTTTTGTCAATAGAATACTTGCAACACGTTTTGTGGAGATGAGCATATGCAGAACAGCCCTTCCAGAAACATTTTAGTACATTGCAGGTGTGAGTGCTGCCTGCTTGGATATTTAAAGACCAACACAATGTGTATGTGTGTGTACTTTGTGTACTTTTAAAAATTCTACTTATTTTATTCAGGAGAATATGCACTGGCTGCAGAGCTGTACAGAGAAGTGCTGCGTTCTTCTGAAGAACACAAAGAAAAGCTCAAAACTGATTCCTTACAAGTGAGTGAACATCCAAATATAAAGACACAATTAGAGTTGGAATACTCTAGATTTAATTTGTCAGGTTAGTCTTTTATTACTCCCCTTAGCCGCATGCAAGATGACTTTTTCAGGCTGTTATCATAATCACAATATTTAAGTAGTATTCTGTCCTGTGACCTTCACATTTCTTCTTTTTGCAAATCATGCTATTTCTAAAAAGCTTTTCCATGTCATTCTTGATGCTGCCTCAGTAGTAATGCATGATCTCCACCTGCTGTTCTGTAATAAAACTTAGCAAGCTCTATCCCCAGACTTCCCTGTGTGACTGCTCACAGTAATAGCACTTTATTACAGACTAGTGCAAATACAGGATGCTGGAATGGCATTAAGAATGATACAAGTATGTCACGTTGAAGAAGTAAAAGTTGTCGCACGGCAGAAGGTGTTCCTGAAGGCACATCAAAACATGAAAAAGAACTGCAGCTTATTGGCATCTCTGCAGGAAAAAAATATTTATATCTATATTTTGAGTGCTTTACGAAAAATGAGATAAATAAGAAATAATGAGTTCTATAACCATCATCTTTATATTCCTTCAAGGAATATTGATTCTAAAATGATTATAATTAACATTTTTCAGCATAACAAGATTTTAGGCTTGTTAGTAGTAGTTATTTAGATAGAAAAATAAGAAGTGAGCAGTTTTCTGGGTTTTTTTTGTTTGTTTTTTTTTTGTTTTTTTTTCTTTCCTCCACTAAGTCGAGTAAAATATTATTCCACATGGTCATTATGTTTTCATAATTCCATTCCATTCTTTGATCCGTCCTTCTCCTTTGTGAATTCTAGAGGCATTTTTCCACTCAGGATGATACCTATACCAGCATAATTTTTTTATTTATGAGAACGTTACAGCCATTATACTGAATTGAATATAAAGCAGTATTTTTTTCTGCAAATGTGTATTGCTGTTGTGTGGTAAAACTCAGCTGTTATTGAGTACTTCTTGGTTGTGTAGAGCTGACTGTTTTAGAAAATGGAAAGCCAGCACTGGTTAATGGTGTTTACAGGGTGACGCAGTAACAGGACAAAGCTGAATTAGGGAGGCAAGAAGGGTACTAGATCCGGATGGTGGAGACATCCAGTATGATTTAGTGTGATATGCTGGCAGGCGTGTATTTATTATATATTTATATACACACACATATATAGAGAGAGAATGAGCCAATATATGCATAATTAGTGATCAAATTTATTCTCCTTGAAAATAAACAAAAAGGTCTCTTGTTTTCAAATTATCTTTCATTTCAGAAAAGTGAAAAATATAAAGATGCTTGAAGCTTTGGGAGCTGTCTTTTCCTTATTTTGTTTTAGATGATTTAAGTGACTTATTTTTGTATTACATTCTGAAAATTATCATAAAACAATATGCCTTAAGGGAAATAAGCTATTTCCTATAATAGTCAAGGGCAGTTTCAATTAGAAGGTATTTACAGAACAGAATTAGAAGACTTCGTATCAGATTTTGCTGGTGATGTGCTGAGAGATCTTGAAGGATGTTATTGTTGTTGTTCTGTGTTTATTTACCATCTCTAAGATGAGGAAAATTATCCCTTCATTTTAAGAGAAAAATCTTATTTTAAATGAATGTTAATTTCTTGCTGTAGAATTTCATTGCTGATTAATCTTGTCACAAGTGATTAAATATTTTTTCATGATTATGGATGACTGTGTTTTTTCAGAGACTTCATTCTACACACAATTTGATGGAATTGTTGGCAAAACACCCAGGAATTCCACCAACTTTGCGTGATGGCCGACTTGCAGAAGAGGTAAATATTGTTCATCTTTTTGTATAAATATATCTTGGGGAAAAAATACTTGATTGTTTTATCTACGTGAAGGTAGAAAATATTGCTAAAGAAATATTGCTATTTCTTTAAGTTGCAGGTCTTATTTTCAGTTTCTTTCATAGCCTGAATCTCACCACTTGGGTCTGCTCAGTCCCTTTCTGTATTACTCAGTCACATGTGCTGTTGCAACTGACTCTTCCTGTTCACTTCCTGTGTGTCTAAAAAGTTTGGCCATCCTCGCCCAGAAAAGCGGGTCACTATAAGTTCCTGGTTACATTGGGCTGTATAGCTATATCCTTAACAATGAAGTCTCTTTGTTAACTTAGCTGGGATCTTTGTTCCATACTGGTTACTTGTGGTGGAGATAGAGGCTGTGTTTGCAAAAGATCATTGTTACTGGAGAGTCATTAAGGCAGGAAAGGACCTTGGGGAGGTCTCTAGTCCAGCATCCTACTCAGAGCAGGGTCAGCACTGATATCTGGCCAGGTAGATCTGGCCTTTGTTCCAGTTGGGACTTCAAAATCTGCTAGTACAGAGGCTTTGCAACTTCCATGGACATGCTGTTACCATACTTAATTATACTTACAATGAAAGAAAAATTTGCCTATTGGGAACCTCCCATTCCAATTTATAACCTTTGTTACTTCAGAAAAATGCCTGTCTTCTCCTTAACCTTCTCTTAGTTGCTGGAAGGCTGTTTTTTGTGCCCTGCAAGTCTTCTGTTTCCCAGACTGGACAAACACAGTTCTCTTAGCCTCTCCACTTACGTGGTAGGGATCAGTTTTTGTCTTGTTTCATTGGTATCTTGTTATACTTTTTATACCAATTCTGTGTATAGGGAACATTTCTTTTTTCTCCCAGAAACATATTCTAATAGATCATTGCTTCTAGTCCCCAATTGCTTAAGCTGATGAATGGGGGTGAATTTTTACCAATCCAGCAATGGCAAAAATTGTGAAACACCTGAATTTTTAAGATCTTCTTTGGGGATTTGCTTTGTGTACAGAATAAAAAATAATAAAACCTGAAAACATATGGCATTTTTATTTCCTGAAACTTTTGTCACCAAGATGATGATTGGTGGTCCTTCCCTCTAGAAATTATGTGCTGTACTTATTGGTATGCAAATAACAGACATATTGGCTACTGTCCCCTGACTTAAAGTGTTGAATCTCCTAGTGCCTGCCGTGCTCTTCTCTTGTGTGATCAGGGGTGACAGAGGAATTTCATCTGAACTAGCTACTGTGTTAAATTGCATCCTAACTTACTGCACACTAGTCGCCCCACATAGACTTTAGGCCATTTTTGGCCCAAACTCCCCTTCCTTTTCTTTTTGTCTCAATATAGTAACAAGTAGTAAAAACTTTTCCTTGAACTAGTTTCTATAGTTAAATGTTAACAGATTGCTCCTACAAATGTCATCTGCATGACTGAAGGATGACTATTTCAAATTCACATCTCCAGGTATAGGAATATCCTGAGTATCCAGGGAAAGACTGGTAAAATTATGTTTGAGCATCTCAAGAAACTGATTTAAACTCTTTGGATAGGTAGATTTAAATATGTTTCTATCAGCCTTTGTAGAAAGATTGTCAATTTTTTTACGTCCTACATTCATAGCAATTTATTTACACGTTCTCCTGAGGTTTCGAGGAACAAGGTTGGAAACTTTGTGTTTTATTTAAAGAGGAAAAGTGGAGATAGCTCTTCAGAGCCATCTGTCACAAATAGCTCACCTAATACTTGAGTCTTCTCTGCTTTCAGTACCTAAGCTTCATCCATAACAATAATTGCTTGCTTTGATCTTTGCAAGTGAACCAAACAAAATGAAGCCTTTAACACACCCTATAATGCACAGAATATAGATATCTAATGAACGTAATGGTGAAGATGTACATACCTAGCACATATAAGGCATCATTTGTTTGTTCAGCAGATGTTAAAATATCAAATGAACTGGTAGTGATTTAAATCTTTTATAGAATCATGTGCCACAAGGCATTTTCACTGTCAGAAGTAATTTTTGTTGAAGAAATATATTTTCACCTAAAAATAATGAAACTTATATTTCAGTTCTTCTTGTTAGCATATAGGCATGTACCATATATAGGTAAAGTTAAATCATGCTGTTCTCGGATTGTTCTAGGATGTTTTTACTTTGTAGGTGCAATGGAATGTCTATTTTAAATCTGTATAGTTAATGTCTTTGTCATAGTTTGTCTTCACAAGTGTTTTTTAGGCTTAATAATAGCCTAAAATTTTTTTAGGCTTAATAAATGCCAGATTCTAGAGGAAAAAAAAATAGTACTATGTTTTGCTCAGAAATGTAGCTAGATTATGCACGTTAGGTCACTAGGCGTTCTAAAATAGTATGGTAGCTGAGGAATTTTTATGTATTTAATTATACATTTTAAATATAAATAAGTTATGCAAGACTTATACTGCCATCTTCATATAGGCAGAACAACTTCGACAGCATTATATGAGTAAATCCAATGCAGAAGTTGCCGAAGCCCATCAGGCCTTACAGCCAGTTCTCCAGACGATTCGGGATCTCCAGAGAAAGGCAGGTATCTCTTGCATATTTAGTTTGTGATTTTTTTTGATAATTTTCATCTGTTCATCCAGAAGGCCAAGTATTTATCTCTAACAATTCCTTCAAGCCTCATTGGTAATGGGAGTTGGACAGTACAAACACACAGAGGCCAAAACTGTGTTCTCTGTTCCCTACTTAAAGGAACTCAATACATGACGAATAGATGTCTAGAAAGATAAGTACACAGTCATGGAGAGATGATTCTGGTACAGTTTAACATAACTTTTACCTTTGTGTTATCTATTTTTAATATATAATTTAGTTCCAGAAATTACAGGCTTTGGCCTTGAAATATTTTTGAAATATTTCAGATGGGATTTCATTTACTTTAATAAATAAATAAATAAATGTGTGGTTTTGTGTTGTTTTAACATGGATTTAGACATTAGGACAGGTCAGGTTCAACGGGAAGTTATAAAGTATTAATGAATTGATGAAGACATGATATTAAATGTTATTTGCATTAAAATGCATGAGCAAAATTGTCTTTTTTTTAATCTTCATTCACCTTCATGTGTTCCCTTAAGGAGGAAAAGGGGTAAGTTAGAAATATATCCTTATGTTCTGGTGACTTCCTATGGAAATATATCCTTATGTTCTGGTGACTTCCTATGGAATTCAACAGTCTGTGTTTGAGGCCTAAAGAGCAGCACAAGTCTCTGCTGCAATGAATAAACTGGTTATTTGTTGAATGTTCATGAATAAATCTGTTCTTTGGCATACAGATACGTTCCGGTTCCCCTTGGTGGCTGGATGTCATCCAGATAGCAATACAGTATGCCATCGATGAGGAGCTTGTTCAGCGTGTGCAAAATGAGATAAACAGCAACTACAAACAGCAAACTAATAAACTCTCCATGGCAGACAAGTAAGAGAGTAACCACAACATAGGATAGTGAATACGGTTAAGTCTGCTCAAGTATTTCCGTCTTTACTAACAGTTAAAATTAAAGAGCGGGTACTTTAGAACATCTGGGCTGCAATTAGTTTCAAAAACACTCCAAAAAAAAAAAAAAATTAAATTTGAAACTTCAAAAGCAGGAGAAATCTCAGTTTTTGTCTAGACAAGCATTCTTTAGGATGCTCTCCTATGAATTATCTATGATGATTTTATTATTTTTGCTCAGCAGTTGCACAGATGCAAAAAATTATTCAAAGTTTATTATATTATGATTGAATAACCTCTAAAATAAACTAACTTACATAAATGGGAAGTGATGAAGCTATATGAGAATGTCCTTGAATACAACATAATATAGCATTACTGTTTTTCTGACCAGAGATTTCTGTTTTCGTCTCATATTGGAGACAATAGTATTACCAAATTCTACTGGAACTGCTGCTCTCTGGTATTACTCAAATACTTCAAGTTTCCAAACTTTGACCCACACTTGGTGAAAGAACTTTTCCGTCTGTTAAATCAGTGTATCCTGTATCTTGTGTCCACTGTCTCTTGCCCTTATTTCAGTTAGATACATATTACTGGGGGAGAGTGAGTTAGTGTGTGTGTGTGTACAGAAATGAACAGTTACGTAGAGTAATATCCTCTAGTTTTACTCTGTCACCGTGATCCCAAAGGATGGTAAGCTCTTGCCAACTATTAGACTTAACCAGATATTTTATGTATTTAATTTGGCTGAAATTGTGAAGTACCATTTGAGAATGCTGAGTGCTTGCTTATTTATTTATTTATTTATGTATTTATTGCCTCTGCTCTAAATAAATTTGAGATTATTTTCTCTTTAAGTTAGCTTAAAAGAGCCAATGCTAAATTATAGATGAGTATTGGAAATGATTAACCAGGGTATAATGTGGGAATATTTGACAATTGATCGTATTAACAGCAGGCTTTTACTTGTAGTTCCTGTATTTTCAGACTGCCACGTTAGGCAAACTTGTCTATTTTAATTTAGAATTTATATTGCTTAACTCTGTGATTTTAAAAATTGAACTGTATTATTCTTGTTGAACTTGCTCTTTTCTAACTTTACCTCACTTTACAAAAGAGATGTTTCAGATCAAGCTTTTTCTATGAGGTGGAATCACCTCATCCTGCAACACATTGTTCCATATATGCATGTAAGACTTTGTAAAGAAGACATCCCGAACCATGTTTTCAGCAAGAGACCTCTGTTCACAGGGAAAGTAGGATATATGAAGCACTTACTGGTGTCCATGTTCCAAGTCTACTTGAGAAAGACAATGAGGTTTTAGGGAAATAGTTCACTTTCATATTCATTTAATAATTTTTAAATTGAAAGCTAAGATGCAAAATGCAATAGCTTTTTTTTCTTCTTTTTTTTTTTTCTTTTTTTGCAATAGCTACATATGTCTGCCGTGAATTGCACGGGTACTTTGAAAGTCAACTTGGTGTCCAACAAATTAAATAAGGCTAAGGGTTTGTTGAACTTAGGTAGATTTGCATTGTGGATCATAATGTTGCAGGTTGTTTACAGTTGCACCTTTCAAGTCTTGTAGTATCTTCATTTTCTATGAATATCGGGCAAAATCACAGTGGGTACATGGGACTGATCTCTAATAGCTAACATGGCACTTTGTAGTAAGCATTTTCAAGGTGTCAACTAAAGGACAGTATAGAAAGTAATATAAAGCCGTTTCTCTACTTTTTCAGTTTTGTCTCAGTGATTCAATGCACTGTGACTTCCCTCTTTCTTTAAATCAGATTCCGTGACTGCAGAGGCCTTCAGTACCTGCTCACGACCCAACTGGATGAAGTGAAGAAGTTCCAGAAGACTGTAAGAGAAGCAGTAAAAAATTTAGAAGGCCCTCCCTCTAAGCAGGTTATTGAGGCTGCCACTATCTGCCACTTGCGACCTGTGAGGCTTCCACTTAACAAGTATGTCTAGGAAATATGAAATATATTTTAAAGATGTATTTTCTTTCATTTTAAATAAGTGAAGAAAGAAAAGAATGGTATCTTTAATCTATAGTAGAGATTTATATTTAGACAGCCATGGCAGATGCAGTTGTTAAGACACACGACCTTATTTTTATAAAATCTTTGGCAGTCACTTGTATCAAGTGTATGTATGAGACTTTTTTAAGGACTTAGTTTGTGCTTATAGTTGTTGAAGTAGCGCTTTTTAGGAATTGCTTTGTTTTCTGGTCAAATTCTGAGTGCTTCTGTTCTGTATTCCAGTTGTGTCTTTTGTAAGGCTGACGAGTTGTTCACAGAATATGAGTCAAAGCTCTTTTCTCACACGTAAGTTCATGGTTTTATAAACTTTTCATATTAGAAAACTAAAAGTGAAAGTTATTGTTTTATATTTTCTACTTCAAATTATTTAGAACAATCTTATTACAGAATTAAAGACCAATGTGTCTAAAATGATTGAATTGGTGTGGTTTTTCAAAAGGGTGCTGGGAAGCTGTAGATTTCTTAAATGGTCTAATCCTCAGCAGCAGACTTTGCATCAGATCTTGACCTCAACTCTCATGCTGATTTAAGAGGTCAGAATTGCAAAGTGTTTTTAATGTGTGTGATAGTTGCAGAATCCTTTATAACCACCAGGAGTTGGGAAAAAAAAAAAATGCATAAGCCTTTGCGAAAGTTGATGACTTTGAGCTGGCAAAATGTCCTGTACAGGGATTTCTTTTCTGGTGACAAGTTCACTGTGTTCTAAGCAAATTGCAGAATATCAAGTAATGGAACAGCTCTATGTATGGTATGTGTGTATGTCTTGTTTTGTTTTCCTTTTTCCTTTAATGAAATGCTAGAAAACTTAAGTATATGATGAATAGGTAGAAATGGATAAGTACAAAATCAGTAATGAAAACTATGCTGGGCTTGTTTCTAAGTGTTAAAGGCCAAACGGCTATATTTGAAGAGATGATAGAAGATGAAGAAGGACTTGTTGATGACCGTCTACCCACCACAAGTCGAGGACTGTGGGCAACCAGTGAAACAGAACGTGCCTTGAAAGCAGTTCTGTCCTTTGCCAAGGCGCACCGGATGGACACCAGGCTCACTGAGGAAGGCAGCCTCTTTCTGGAGCTCTTTGAGGCGTGGAAAAAGGAATATAAGGTACAGCAAATGAGACTTTGGAAAAACATTTGTGGGGTGCATTTTATGTAATATGAACAGATCTAAATTGTTGTCTAAAATTGGGGTTTACTTATGCAAAGCGTTTTCACAGTCCTTTAAACAAGTTGAAAATATTTTGATATGGTTTAGCAACTACTAAAAGAGCTCTACTAGCTACTAAGCAAATTCCCAAGTACTATAATTTAATCTATTAGGACAGTATACTGATAAAATTAGATCTGTTTTCTTGTTTAGTTATATCAGAATATGACAGGAATCAACAAATCCAGTGCTGATCTGTTCTTTAATTTAGTTTATGTTCTGTCTTGGGCCAGGTACAATTTTTTTGCTTTGAGTAAACTGCAGCACCACAAAGTGTGCTACGCAACCTTATCTGAAATCATTACTCTCTTCTGGCCTGGGAATATGAAGGCGTATGCCAGGCTTCTCTTTCTCTTGCATGTGTGGGTTTCCTTACAGTGAGTAACAGTGATGGAAAAAGGAGAGGAACTGGGGCACAGGGTCTCATCCTTTTTTATACATAAAGTGTAATCAGAAATGGTTTCTCTTAAATTCTTCTCCTTTTTTTTTGATTTACATATATTTCCTTCAGTATATTACTCTAGCTACCCCAGTGTCAGGATTATCTCCTTTGCGGTCTTTTATGCACTCCTCTTCTGTGGGCTGACATCTGAGCAAACTCCTGCTCCTTTCAAGTGTGTGTGTGTTTGTTTTTTGTCTCTGTGGCCTTTGTCCCAAGCCTTTACTTTCATGAGTCAAGAAACTTGTCATTTTTCACAGGAGACTGCGAAAAATCAGAGCTACTTCTTAAAGAAGTTTGCCATCCAGGAACAAAGCACTATACCTAGTCCATGGAAGAAAAAAAGATATTCTAGAGGAAAAGATACTCGCCTAATCTGAGATAACTAAACTAACTTAACTCAGGCCATATTTGTTTTTTAGCAAGCTTGGTTAGTGGTCACCTACAATCCTCAAATTGGAATGGGGTTGAGGTGCTGCTGTGAATCTTGAACTGCAGCTGCCTTAGAAAAGAGAAAAAAATTCTGTGTTGACGCAATGTAAAAACCTTGTAAATAAATTGACAGATTAATCAGTGTTTAGGTATCTGTTAGTTAAAATTATTAAATAGGTAATGACCTTCTAAAAGCAGCACAAATGTAAGTTATTTGATAATGGTACCAAAATGCTGATTGAAAAATATAACCCTTGCTGCTCTTGTGCTTCAGTATTTTATATCCTGGACTTGTTGCATGGAAGAAAATGATGCAAGGTAACAAGTTACTGAGGCTTAGACTACATGGTGGGGATTTTTATGCTGCAATTAGGGAACAACTCTTCTCATCATCAGTAACTTTTGGCATTTGCAAAACAGTTTGCAAAAGGTCTTAATTTCAGTAAGATTGTATTTGGATACAGTACTTAAATTGTAGAAAACTTTCTTGGGAATCAGTGTGGCGTAGTATTACCAAATTAAAATAACACCAAGATTTGTTAATGTATATGTAAAGCATACTTCCAGTCTTAGTCATTTCTTTTATACCAGCAGTTACTTTTGCTCAGAGAATTTAATCGCGTGTCAGTCTTGTCTGTTTCTTTGTCATAAGAACACTCAACACACAACTGTTAATGTCAGAAAAAAACTTTTTAAAGAAAGAAGTGAGCTAATACTTCACCTTTAAGCAGCCGCCTTACTACCATAATAATTAGGTGTTTAAAAGAATGTGTAGTCATTGTTCCTTATGCTTAGTCCTAGGCATTTTGATTTCTGGACTTTGAATGGCTTTAGTTGCCATTGTAGGAAAATGCTGTAGGAAAAAGAAATGCAAGAAACAAATATTTATATTTTTTCATAAAGAGATGCTGGAAAAGACAGTGGGTAAGATCATTGCGGCACTGGTCTGGCTTTCCTTCATAATTTTTGTTATTGCTGAGTTGCTGTGAAGCAATCTTATCCCTTACTCCAAAAGAAACTTCACATTATGCCACCTATGTTGGAGGCAAATAAAGGTAACTGAAGAATTCTGCTACTAATTAGTTTAGGCTTTTCTTTTAGCTGCTTCATGAATACTGGATGGTGCTGAGGGATCATGTATCTGCTATTGATGAACTAGCAATGGCTACAGAACGGCTGAGAGTGCGTCATCCTGATGAACCCAAACCAAACCCGCCAGTTCTCCACATTATAGAACCACATGAGGTAGAGTACTTGGCGAGAAAGAGGTGGTTTTTTGTTCTGAAAGAATGAAGCAGCTTGTTTTAGATTCCTGCTTCCTACAAAAGTAAAATATAAATCTGTATCTGTTTGTATATAGTAGGTCTGTTTTATTTTCTGGAAGTCTATGTGACAGAACAATTCTTACCTACTTTTACATTTAGTGTCTGGGCCTTTTGGAGCTCAGAACTGCTGTCTTGATCTATTTTCTCTGTCTTCTGGCTGTGAGAGCAACATGTTTCCAAAAGACTATTCCATTCCACACTAAGCAAGGAGCAGTGGCACCCCTCTCTATGACTTCGATTTTCCAAGCTGGTGGAAGATTAAATTGACCTGGCTTCTCACCTGTTTTCATTCTCTTTGTAAGGATTTAAGCAGCAGTGAAAACTAAGAAGGAAAAGCATTTTTCAGCACTTTCGAATTCCTGAGCAGCCTTAGAGACTTTTTTCCCCCCTCCAGTGATAGAAAAACATGCTTTCAACAGAAACAAAGGCCTTTTTTTTCTAAGAGATTGTCTGTTAGACCAAAATGCTGCTTTTCTTCTAGGGAAGTAGCCATATGGGTATTTCTTGTCTCAATCCCTTCTCTGTTCTATATTTCTACTTGGGTACAGGACGTTTGCTAGTTTTCTAGTTCATAGTTATTTTCCTTAGGGAGATATGCAGGCTAAATTTGCAGAATGAGCTGTCCCCAATATATTATTTGGTTTAAATTTGGAAAAAAAAATGCATTTAAGCTTTACTCAAAACTACAGTATTCATTTCTTGTTTGTATGTATTCTTTTAATGCTGTTTTGATAGGTAGAGCAAAATCGAGTGAAACTTTTGAATGACAAGGCAGTTGCCAAATCACAGCTTCAGAAGAAATTAGGACAACTTCTGTATCTCACTAATTTGGAGAAGGTGAGATTTACCCTTTCTTGATCTTTGCTAAACTGAAGTGGAAGAAAACTGTCTATATTTTCATTTAAAATAGTTCTTTTCAAGAAAATGTTTTTTTCTGTAAAGATTCACTACATGTTGAAATTCAGTGTGTTTTTTTTGGGGTTATTGCATAGTCATAATACTATTACATTATATGTTTTGTCCATTTTTTTTAATTATAAAACTGTGGAATAGTTTTTGATGGTGAAAATCTTCGTTAAAAGTGACTGGTCTGCATTCAGTAGATGTCTTGTAAAATGATAGACCTTGATATGTTTATACAAAGAACTTGGCTTCTGAAACACACATGAATAGGATTACAGGTTAGATTATATGTTACATTACTTAATCATAGTGTCCAAGTAAGTGTGCCAATGCTTAAATAAAGCCTAAAGATTCAGATACTGTCTGAAGGACTGCAGTATGAGCAGGAATCCTTTTACAATAATGACTTTAGATTAAATATTTAGTAATTCCTAAATTCATTTATTTCTTCCTGCGTAATATTTTTGAAATTTGCAGGTCCCTTCTCCCACCATTTTTGACTTCAGCATTCATTCTCCAAGTAGCTTCTTTTAAAGAGGATAACATTTTATATGTTGAAAGAAAAAATGGTGCTATTTTTTTCCTA
This sequence comes from Nothocercus julius, assembly GCA_013398735.1. Classification (NCBI taxonomy): domain Eukaryota; kingdom Metazoa; phylum Chordata; class Aves; order Tinamiformes; family Tinamidae; genus Nothocercus; species Nothocercus julius. The sequence goes on along the minus strand of VZSV01000055.1, from coordinate 2,916,874 downwards.
CTTTATAGTCTCAAGATAAAACTACTGGAGGAGTTAATCCAGAACCATGCCCAATCTGTGCACGTCAACTGGGAAAACAGGTAAGATGTTCAGTCAACATTTTTCACTTCTGTAGATTCTTTACCTAGATGCCATCTCTATGTTAAATTTTCCTGACATAAGTTTAACTGAACATTATAGTAGGACAAAGAAACTAAGACTCTTTCTGTAATGTACTGTAATTAATACTTGATTATGTATTAGTTAAAAAACCTGCAAGGAGTCCTGTGCAGTCAAACTAAACTGGCTCTTTTTAAGCTATTTTCTTTTTAAACTATTTAAGATATTTTCACTTCAGCTAGTGTTCCAGGCATGTGTACATGTGAGCTGGTTTCCTGACACATTTCTAAAATCTCCTCTACGTTCCTGTTCCAAGAGCCGTGCAGGCTCTTTTACAGAGCAGTTGTTTGCCCTGTGCCATCTCAGAGGTGGAGAAGCTCCCTAAAAGGAAAACTTTTTATTTATTTATTTTTTAATATGGCTGAGATTGCCACTTGATGATAATATTCATCCTGTTCCAAGGAAATTTCATCAGGCTTTTCGTCCTTTGGTTACATACAGCAGAGTGTAGTAGAGGATAGAGACCATTTCTAACTGCAAAACCACGCTTTACAAGTGACCCATAGGTGGTCTCGCACGTCAAAGGAAGGACAGCTGCTGCAACATAATTTTTACACTTTCTTGTGTTCTGTGGGGGGAAAAAATAAGATTCTCTGTACAGTATGTTCTTCAATTTCTNAAAAAAAAAAAAAAAAAAGGCATTTTCTTTCAGAATTTTTATAAAGATTGAATCTGAGTGTTTACAGATGGCCAGTACAAATATTTGTATCATTTTGTTTAAAAATACATCTCAAATATTTGCTGTGTATTTGACCAGTGCATTAAGACTGCGTTCACATATAAATGACTGTAATTCTTGCTTGCAAAAATGGAAAAAAAGTGAGCAAAAAATGAACAATAAATGCAGAGAACTTCTACAAATGATTAATCCCTTTGACTTGGTAAATTTTGAAATCTAGGCTTCTTAACAGCTGTAGTGATGAAAAAAGGTTCTAAAATTCTTCATTTTAATCTGAGTTTAATGAAATAATGTTTCTGTGAAAATGTAAGTTAATGCTGCATAAGCACACTGTTCTTTTGTGTTTGTGCGAAAGTGATACTGGACTTTTTGTCATCTTTTTCCTAATTCTTTGCATAGTGGGCAGTGCTGACATGCGGACACTGTTTCTGTAACGAGTGCATAGCTATCATCATCGAGCAGTACAGCGTGGGCACCCGCCGCAGCTCCATTAAATGTGCCATCTGCAGGCAGACAACATCTCATAAGGAAATATCCTATGTCTTTACTGCAGAAACTGCAAATCAGGAGGATGATATTCCTGTAAAGGTAAGCTGCTTACGTAGGGGCTTTGGCTATGGTGTTTTTGGAGGGTGGTCTTTGTTCGTTTTGTCATTTGTTGTGTTTTTTGTGTAAATGCAGAGCTGAGGGGTTTTTTTAGAGGTCTGGTTTTGCTGTCTTGGCTGAAATGAATAAAGTCTGAGAAAACTACATATACCATAAAGCTAAGTTGTTAGTGTCATGTAAATATTTTAAATTGATAAATCTGCATTTTTAGCCGCACAACTTAAATCCTGATTCTCAACTTCTATTCAAAATAAATGCTTCTCTATCTTTCCACATACCTGAGAGCAGTTTTGCAGTTTTCAAATATATGAAATATTGTTCCCTAGGCAAATTATAATTGGGGGAAAAAACACACTGTTTTTAATAAGAAATTGCTTCAGGAATAAACCATGGTAGAGAAAATAGAATGTTTATCTCATAAAACACCATTTGTTTAAAAACAGGACTTTTCATTGGAATATACATGAATATGTTCTGTGAGGAAAGGTTTCCAGGGTATGAAAAGTAGATGTTCCCCTTATTTTCACCTACATGAGTATGTAATGTTGTTATGTTATTGTGAGACCACTTACTTTGAGCTCCTCTCCATTGTTTTGATGCAATTTCAGAGTGTAAACCTTTTTCTTTTTGTGTTATGGACCCCTGTCTCTGGGACTTTGTTTTCCCTTGAAAAATCAGAATATTTTTTGGAAAACCTATTAGTGCCCCTTCCCCATCTGTATTTTAAACATTTTTAACCCATGGTCACTGTAGCTGTGGAGGGAAGGAAGAAAAAAAGGAGGGTTTTGGTCTAAAGTACAAAGGTAGAGACTTGTGTCTCCACACAGGTTTGCTAGCCTCTGCTAGCTAGGAGTTGTGGTTGCCACATTTTCACTAGTTAAATCAGCCTCCTTGCACAATTGCATTTCATGTGCAGATGCATTGTAAATCAAACTATTAAAGTAGTTGACAGCATTTGACACAAGGGGGAGTAAATGGGCTGTACTTACTGTACTTATGAAGTGTTAATTATTAGGACCACACTTTGCAGGAGTTTTTAACAGGTTATTTCCTCCTCAGGATTTAGAGGAGATATCATCTGGTTTCTAACAAATATAAACAACTGTTTTGTAAGTTTTAAACACAGAAGAGCTTTGTCATCCACTGACCTGCATAAAGAGCTGTAGTGTTTCCTTGGATTTCAGCATCAAGTCATTAACTTTTAGTTTTAAGCAAAAATATGAATTCAGTATGAATTTGCATATCATCTAGAGTTGCGTCCATTCTCATCCACTGTATATTGTAACTTTGCCCTGTGTGCTGCCAAAAAAGCATTAATGTTAAAAATGGAGGTGAAGTCTTTCAGCTCCTTCCTTTAATGATGGTTGTTAAGGGAAGTTAACCACTTCATAGTTTTTGGTAGAATACTGAGGTTAACAGCAACATTTTGCAGTCTCTGTGGCACGTTTTGTGTTTCTCAGTCCCTCTGGTCTCTTTTTGTCCCATGTATGTGCATGTTTTTGTTGTTCTTCCTCTTGTGTTGAATACCTCATGCTCTTTATTGTACCAGCATTATCTATGTGAAGTTTGTGCTTCAGTCAAATACAAAAGGACTACTGTAAAAGGGAGCATTTTATACTAGGAGAGAGATTAATGGCATCCCTGTATATGTTGCTCCGGCAAAAGCTTCCAGTGACTGGTTAGTGTTACAGGGGCTCCTGTGAGCCTGTCATCAGAGCAGAGCTGCTCGCTGGAGAGTTCTGGTTCTGATGTGTGCTGTTCTGTAATTCGTTGGAACTCGCTGCTCTGTTTATAAATGCAGTGTCTGGGTCTTCAATAGACAATATGAAGGTGCATGGGTACCAGGCAACCACCCCTTTTTAAAGACAAATTGAAAACTCAGAGCGTATAACAGCAAAAATAGCTTTGTGTGAACACAGTTTCTGAATGATCTGGGCAGTTATCACTTCTGGGCAGATAACAAGGAGCATGTGGCTTGCTTTTTTTAATTTTTTTTTTTTTTTTCTGATCATGCTTCAAAAAATGTTAGCCTGGGAAGCCAGAGTGCCCTATCCACAGACAGAGTGCCTGCTCCTTGTCTTCTTTTTTGCGAAGAGGAAAAGCTAGTCAGAGCACATGAGCAGGAATTGTCCTGTCTGATTTGAAGGGGAGTGGTATCAGCAAAACACATAAATAACCGTGGAGGATGACCTGGGAGTGCATAGGAAGTGCTGAAAATCAGTTTAATCAGATGGCTATGAGTGTCATATGACTTATGGTTATGAGCTGCCATAAAATTGCAAATGTGTCACATTCATCCTTGCAGATTTTAACTCCTCCTGAGTTAGGCATTTTTAGTAGCCTATCTGACTTTTGCAAACAAGGCATTGACGTCTACCAGGTGCAACAGAGATGTCACAAAAAAGATGTTTTATTTTTAAATCTATGACAGAATTGGAAAATTTGTAGAAGACCTGTAGTGGGGGGGAAATGGTGCTGCCTTTAATAAAGGAGGCTACAGAAAGTGTCCTACACGGCTCTGCTGGGGCATTCATTCAGCTGCGTAACATGGGAGTGATGGAGCTGCCCAGCCTTGGTTCCCAGCTTGCGCTTAGGCTGGTGGTGTCCCCTGCTGCCAACTCCGCGAGCAGCATAACTTCAGTAAATTTGATCCATCATTGATGCAAGCCAACAGAGTTAATTGAGCATTCAGAGGACAGGTGCAGACAGAAATAAAACAATATTTGTCCAGCTGAAAGTACTGCAGCATGAAATTACTAGACATGTAAGAACAAGTAAGCAATTAAAAAATGGCTTTGCAGAAAAACACGTTAGATAAAATTATTGTAACACAAAGTGCATACTGAAGGGATTAGAGGCAGATACTGAAGAACTGCTTCTGAAGAACCATCTCCCTGAATTAAGAGGAGAGAATACAGAAATCAAAATGTACAAGCAGACTTGTATTTTGTCTTTTTTTTCCTTGGATCTATTAAAATTTCTGCATGTGAGAATTCATTAAGCATTTCAGTGAAATATTTTTAGATGCATGGAAGATAGAATGTAGAGACATTTACACTGCAGTGCAGAATCCTGCAAGGATTAATTGTATTTGCCAATATCTAATTATTTTTAAGATAATTAACTTGGTACAGTAAGTTAATAAGCTCAACTCGATAGCATGAGCGCAATAGTATTAGCTTAGGTTTAGTGTTGTCAAACTGGGAAAACAAGCAAAAGTGCAAGATTTCATGTAGCTTTTTTCATCCACTTTCACGAAGCGTGAAGGGAGGGGAAGGTAACTGTGTACTTGGAAGATTCTTTGGAGATTGTGCTACTGAGCGGGTTAAACCTGCGGAGGTTTAAGTGCCCTGTTTGCTGCAGCTGCGCTGCAGCTGCTGCTGGCGTCTGGACAGCTCCTGGCACAACTAGGTGGGTGCATGGGTGCAGTGCTGGGCAGCCTGCAGTGCTGCACAGGTACTAGCACAGGGAGGTGTAAAAGCAGTTCGAGGCTCCCCAGCACATCCTCCCTTCAGTTGCCACTTAGTGAGTTTGTTCCTACTCTCTACGTGGGAAGCTGCCGTCTAAATAGGGTAACATTCTTCAAGTCTCTAAGTGTAACTTTGTCTTTTTAAGAAGCATGACAATTGTGTAATGTGTTTACTGATCTCTTTTAAGATGTGTAAAATATGTAAAAAGTTCTAATATAATGCTATATAATAAAAATGAATTTGAAAGGGATTGTTGTATAACAATCTACTGATTTTTTTTTTTTTTTCTTTTACTTTTTGAAGGGAAGTCATTCCACCAAAGTAGAAGCTGTGGTCCGAACACTGAAGAGAATTCAATTTAAAGACCCAGGAGCTAAATCCTTAGTTTTCTCAACGGTATTAATCACCAGTTTCTTGTGTGTGTGTGTGTTCTGTGAGTTGAAGACTATCATAATATTTTCAGAAATACAGCTTAGCTACCAAAATGTTGAGTAGCTCTGGGCAGTCATTTGAAGTGCTAATATTATAAAAGTGTGGTTTTTTTTTTGTTTTTTTTTTTTTTTTTTTATCTACCCTGAGACATTTATTCACACATTTTATTTTTCATTGCTGTTTATTTCTAATAGAGTTATATTATGTTTGTTTTGCAGTGGCAAGATGTATTGGACATAATTTCAAAAGCATTATATGACAACAATATGGTTTTTTCTCAGATCAATGGAATTAATAAATTTCAGGTACGTAAAGGATATTTTTATTTCAACTATTATAGCTGGAGAAAGTTACAGTTAATGGATGTTAATTTCATCCTTTTATTGCTTCATTTGAGAAAGTAAAAGAGCAGCAAATTCGTTTGGCGTAATTTTTGATCTCTATGTTCATTAATTCTAAAAATCTTAACCACTTAAAGCCAGTATTATGAAAGCTCTGGAGATAAACAGTACATTCAATTTCAAGAAAGAAATGTTGGTATGGATGGTAAGAATGAAATGTACTGATCTGGTGTTGCAAGAGGTCTGTGACTTCCTAATGTCTGTCCAGTATTGCAGTGAATGATCATGACTCAAGATGTCCACCACATTCTTTATTGAGGAAATTTTGTCATGCTGTTGTGATGTTTGCCTTTTAGGAGAATCTCTCTGCATTTAAATATGATCCCAAGATCAATATTTTGCTGCTGCCCCTTCACACTGGTTCCAATGGATTAAACATAATTGAAGCGACTCACGTCCTGCTTGTGGAGCCCATTCTGAATCCTGCGCATGAGCTTCAGGCTATTGGCAGAGTTCATCGTATTGGCCAAACGAAGTAAGAGTTAAAATGACTGTAGCTTGTTCAGATATGGTCCAGAAGAGAGCTGCCTATTGTTGTCAGAAAATCTGAATGGTCAGTCCTGTTGACTGAACTGATTTTTTTTTTTTTTTTTTTTTTAAACATTCTTTCTGTTTTTTGCTGCTACTCTTAGATGGACCTTTGGTCTAGCTCACTTCTTCAGAGAGTACTGTTCTTTCTATCTATTATGGTTAGACACAAAGCTCTGACTTTTAAAAAGTGTATGTGTTTTTATATATATTATATTTTTTTTATGCATTCTATACACATAAAGACTATATATACACATATATTTTTTTCATATATACATAGACACATTTTATAGAGATCTTGCGGTTTGAATCGTTGCTTGACATGAGGTTGTCTAGAGAAACACTTTAAAAATCATTTTGAAGCTAATGGGAGCTAAGTGGGTAGTATTTGACACTTAAGTTTACTGCTGTTACCCACCAAGTTTCAATTCAAGATTTGAAAGGAATCCAAGCTGTTCAAGGTTCATGCCATGAAAAAAAAATTGCATATTGGGCTGCTTTAAATGTGACTGTTTTCTGTTTTACTTTCTTATGGCTGACATTTTGTCTTTTCACTCTGGATTTCTTTTATTAATTTTTATTTTGCAACTGGATTTGTATTGCTTTTTTATGTCAAAAAAAAAAAAAAAGACTTTTAAAGCTTTATAGCATCTTGCCATCTTTGAAAACAGTGTTATTTAAACTCTGACCTTCTGTTACCCATTATGCTGAGTGTTGTCTCTTGGATCAGCTTGTGACAATGCAGCATAAAACACTGCATACAATCAGTGGACCAAATTCATTACTGTAAACCACATGCTGGGCACTTGAGGACTTTTTGTTTGTAGTAAGGATACAGAAGGCTGAACTTTGCTTAGCATCTGCTTCAGAATTTTAGTCGATACGGCTTATATTCATTTAGCATGTGATCCTGCAAAATGGAAATGTGTAGACATACAAAACGCCAGTAAATGTCAGTGCAAGCTGCTAGTCACCTTGTGAGGTTTTTCCTCTCAAAATCCAAAGGTGGTATTTTTCAGTAATCCAGAAAAAAATTAGTACAAGACAAAGTTTGATCTTGGACATTTCTTCTGCTCACTTTCAGTTTTCTTTTTTTCAAACCCATTCAGGCCTACCATTGTTCATCGGTTCCTGATAAAAGCAACAATAGAAGAGAGAATGCAGACGATGCTGAAAACTGTAGACAGAAGGTATGCATTGAATTATTTATTTATTTATTTATTTACAATTAAGTGCAGGTATCTTAATTGTAGATTTTTTGCTATGCTTCAAATTATTTGCACTGAAAAAAAACTTTAGGACTTGAAAATGGATCTCTTAACCTGACTCAAGTATGTTGAAGGTTAAGAATTTTAATTTTCAGGGGAATATTTTGCTTGTGTTATAGATATTTTATTTCAAGAAAACCCAAATAACAGATTATGCATTAGGGGCATAAATATGGGGCTTGATCAAAGCTTTCAATTTACACATTTCCTTTAATATCCACTAGTATGTAAGGACTGAAATTAACAGAGCAATACTCAGCTTCTCACCAGAGAGTGAGGGTTTTAAGCAGTGCTGTAGGGTTTTTTTCTTTCGTAATTATTTTTGAATTCCATAAATATGGTGTTTAACTTCTGCGTCACACTGGTTGTTTTTATAGTCAGTCTAAAAGCTGTCCAGATGCCAGCTCGTCAGTCAGTCTGGTGTGAGGAAACAGAAAGCAGTTTTCACTGTGTTTCCCCTTGCCAAAAACTATAAGCAATAAAAAGACGGGGCTTGGAACTAAAGTGATATTTACATTCTTTGTGCAGGAAGTGCAAGAGTTCTTTTCCTCTTACTACACTGTATCCACACAACAAATCTAGGAAGAGGCAATAATTAAGGAAAATTAGTTATTTTTCCAGAGTTTTTTATGGCTGTTAATAAATAGACTAAAACATTTATTTGCGTATCTTTGGCTGTAGTTACAGAGGATTTCAGCTTTAAATTGAAAGAAAGGTCTTGCTTGTTTCCACATCTGTAAAGCAGCACTACTCTTGCATGTTAAATTCAGATAAAAGGTGCAGTGGTTGAAGGAGCTAATGAAACTTAATCTCTCAAAAGCAACATCAAACCTTATTCTTGGAGTCTGAAGCTAATCCCTTAAATGTTAATGGACCAAGCTGATTATCCCATGTTGTGCTGCCTCTGAGGTCTGTGGTGTGGACCACTGCTAGGGACAGTAGATGAACTTTGTATCTTGCTCAGACACTGCAAGAGATGGATGCGATCAGTTTTTGTGTTTTGCCTCATAGAAAGTATGTTTTTCTGCCAAGGTTCATAGCTGAGCAGTTATTTGATGCAATTTGATGTCTGTCTTCAGTTCATATATCATATTGCTTAAATTCATTCTTCTGCTGATGCTTGATTTCAACTTTTTCCCTGTAGCCACACGAGCTCTTCCATGAAACAGTCAGAAGCCTCAGTTCTGACGGTGGCAGATTTGGCTGACCTTTTTACAGAAGAAGCGGAAGAACTTGAATAAAAACATTGGTTTTGCCTAGTGAAATTGGAGGCTACCTGACCTAATCAGCACTTGTACTTAACACATTTCACCTGTCATTCCTGTAAAAATTATCTAACATCCGTCCTTATTAGAGCTTTTGGAAATCGGAAAGTCTTTCAATTGCTACCATTTTATTCTGTGAAGTTCTTAGCCTCACACATTTTTGATAGCACTGGAGAAAGCTTGCACTTTGCACATTACAGAAGAGAAGGATTTTATTCCCAAAGAGCATTTGAGCTGGACTCTGAAACTGAGACCGTGGACCTTGAAGTTGGTGGGATTTTTACCATCAAGTTTGACTGCCTGGTAGTTCAGTCTGAGAGCAAAGCTGTGTGGGTGGGTGGGGGGACTGAGGTGGGGCAAAGGAAGCAGAAAAAACACAAATCTAGGGTTTTTTACTGTACAAAGCATTGTTAAGAAAGAACAACTGTAAATATTCTTCTAGAAAGGGCTGCTAGGGTTGTTAGCATTACTGAGTATCTTATTGGTAACACTTTAAATGATTCATCTTTAATAATCATTTGGATATTTGTATTAGGTGTTTAGCTATTCATAAGACTTAGGTAACAAATGTTATTATTAATGTTCACTTGCTGCAAAATGATGATAAATTAATGGGTTTTGTATGTGTACTGATCTTGAAATCACAGTTAAATGCTTGAGTTAAACACTCTACATGTTTTAAGTTAATCTTGAACCTATAATTAATTTAGTGCTTAATTGGGAAGGGGTAGGAAAGACTGGGCGAATAATGTGTTTGTTACAGGTTTTTTTTCTTTTTTTTTTTTTCTTTTTTTTTTCTTTTAAAGCAATTAGCTAGGCTTCTGATCACTGTAGTCATTTGTTTGTGTACATTTTCTACCTTTTATTTAAAGCTACTTTCCCACCTCAGAAGTACCTCAATATTCAAACTAGATCAGATTAAGGTAGGCAGTGTAAATATTAGGCACCTAATCAAAGTTAGTGGGGAGGGAAGAAGCTTTTGTGAAATTTTCCGTCCTTACATACATGAGATGCATTGCGTTGCCTCTGTTCATTGACTGTAGGGAGAGTGTCTAGAATACCAACTTAGGCTAATTTTGACTGCTGAAGATGGATTTTTATTCTTTTGGAATAGGTAATTGATGGACTTTTCATTACTACCATTTCTGATGGTATTATGGAAACAAGCTCAGTTACCTGGTTGATGTTAAACACAATTTTGCATTTAAACATTAGGCAAAGGTGTGCCTAAGCAATAAATTACTCCCCTCAACTCACACCATTTACTATTTCAGCAGAAAATGTATTTTTTTTATATTTTGGAAATCTTACTTGGATTTGAGATTAATTAAACTGTGCCCTTTCCAAAAATAAAAATTCTAATACCGTGAGATTTCTTAGTCTGCTCTGTCAATTTGCCATGTGGTTCTTGCACTTGCTTTTCATTTTCAAGCATGCTACATTTGAATTGCATCATACAGGTATTTGTGATAAGTGTATCTGTATGGGGGACATGTTTTTTTTCTACTGCTAATAGCAAATATGAATATAATTTACCTGCATAATTTATCAAAAGAAAGGTCTTTTTGGTATTTATATTTTTTGGTCTTCTGGATCAATTAGATACTTTGCTCTAAAGTATTTGAGTAACTTTACAGAAACGCATCTTTATTTCCTGTTGTTGTCAAATGTGTTAATTTTATTTATATATTTTGCTTTGGGGATGTTTGATTTTCTCTTTTGGTAGATTACAGTTTGTGATAAGGGAAATTCTGCGTAGGTAGTAGAAATGTTTTTCATGGCGAGAGTGATTAAACAGTTTGTGCAGTGAGACCCCAAAGCTCCGTCGTTAAATGTATTTGTAACTCCACTGAATATGACTGAGCAGCAAGATCTAGCTTCCAGATTGGCCCTGCTATGAGCAGTTTCTTGGACCGGGTGGCTTCCATGGATCCCTTCCAGCCTAAATTATTCTATAGTGATAGTGGAGATCATGCTGTATTAACACTCCAGGAACTTGGAGGGCAGCAACATTCCAGATTTTTGGTGGTCAGCAGAGAATTTTGATTTTTTACAGTGTAATGTGGCTGAACAAGGATCTGCTGTTCCTTATGAGAAATTATTTTATCTATGTTGAATAAGTTCTTGAAGCAACTAGTGTTTCCATTCATAGCTCCCATTTTAAATAATTGGATGTGGGAATAATGGTTGTCAGTGAATGTAAAGACAGAGAAGCAAAGTGAAAAATACCTGCTGGGAGAGCTTTCTCCAGATCTGCAAAGTTTTTAGCTTGTTGAAGTAAAAATGGAGGTTTCATTATATATTTACAAAAATGCAGCTTTAGGATTAAGAGCATAATTTCTCATCAAGTGGTGCTCAAGACTTTAGTCCTGGGTGAGTTTGTTCTTTACTGGAAGACCAATACCTAGACCTCTGGAATTAGTTTTCACTGATACAGAAAAATTGAAGCATGTACACAAGTTGTGTTAAAGTACTCGAAACTAGAAAGTCAAACTTTCGTATCTCTTTGAACAGCAATATTTTCCCCATTGCAGGTTGTGAGGATTTAGGGGCAGAATCTTTTCCTTGGTGTGTGTATATAGGTTCAGAGACTTGTAAGACAGACTAACAGAGCTGTCATCTCAAGGAGGCATCTGTAAAAGTTTGATGCAAATAACAGTCTTCCTTGAACCATACAATATGCAAAAATGTTGGAAACTCAGCAAGCAGTGCCTCCCATCGGGATGTTGAATTGACTTCTTTATACTTTGGATCTTTAAGATAAGTGTGTAATATAAAGTCCTCTGCTCTCTAAATTGGACTACATGAGGAAAAGGTTGTCATCTTAACTGGTTAGCAGCATGTGATGGAAATCCATGATACTCTGTTTTTCATACAAGTCAAATACTACAAAAGAATATTTACCTCATGGTTCTCATGCATATTAAAGTTATCATTGCTCCATGGTGCTTCTCCCATCCAAGGAACAAGTTTTTTTATGTAGTGGAGACAGTGATAGAGTGGAGAGAAGAGTTGATGACTTCCCTCCGTCCTTCCCTCCCTCTGTCCTTCCATCCTTCCTTCTCTCGCTTGTTAGGTGAGTCTGGCAGGACCCCTTTTTTTTGGCCAGTATCTGTAGATGTGCTCAAGTTACCTGCTAGCAGAGTGCCCTCTACTCTGACAGTAGCTGCACTTTGACAGAAGTGGGATCTTAGGGAAGGAAGAATGCAAAGTTGTTTCTGGCTATAACTGTTAATAGACCTACTTCCTTCTGTAAAATTCTGGATTAGTAGGCAAGGACTGGTTGCCAACTCTCCAGCGCTGTCTCTTCTGGCATGAACAACGCAGAGCTTTGACAGAATATGTGGTTTCCTCTTTCCATGCCTTCCTCCAGTCCTTATACTTTCCAGGAGCCTGAGGATTACTCATTTGGGTAGCAGAGGATTCAGTTGAATCAGAAAGAATTTGTTTACCAATCTTGCATTGACCAATACATACAAAGGGGAAAAAAAAAAAAAAATCATTCCTCCCCCAATGTATGGAATTGGATGACTTTGTGAGGAAAAATCTGACTTATTCCAGCAATGAGTGGGACCTGGTTCGGAAGTTTAATCAAAACACTTAGTGCTTGAACTCTGTATGATGAACATTTTTATAGATTGAAAGGCTAGTTGCAAAGCCACCGTGCCTGCCTTTTTTTCTTCCTTTTTTGATTGCCTGAGAATAGTAAGCACTCTGCAAGGTTGTGTACTATAAATGTACATTAAAGGAATTTCATGCTGGGAGAAAAAGAAAGAGATCCAAAAAATCTTTTCCTGTTTGTGTGTGTCTACCTCACACTGTCATTCCCACCCCCCCCAGGTTTTTAGTTGCACAGTATATAGCTTTGGGATTCCTAAAATATGCATGAACCACCGGTACAAGTTCTTACATCCAATATCCTTTCTTGCTTCCTCTGTAGAGAAGAAGGAAGAGGGAGGTAGCTGTTAGGTGTCTGCATCATTAAATTCAAATGCCGAGTAGTTGTGCTGCATATTACTTTGTAAAGAGGATAGTTTAGTTAGTTGAGCTTTTAACTTTCAAATGTAGCTAAGGAATTAAGTTGTCAGGGAAGAAAGTAATTGAAGCAGGGCTTCTAAATACTGCAATAGATCTGCTTAGAAAATTGGCAGTGTGAGATTTCTGTAAAACTCTAAATCTAGTTCCTTGTATATACAAGATGTCAGCCTTCCACGTGTTAAATTTCAAGTCTCTCTTGTTTTGTGTAGTAGTTGCAGATTTCACATAAACAGTGTCCAGCTCCATTTGTTCAGCTGGACAGCTGCCAAATCCTGTCAGTTTTGAAACAGATGTTACTGTTTCCGTGAAATAACCTAATCTCTTGGTTAGATAGAAACCTTCGCATCAGGTAGAAGTTGCCTTTCCAAATTCCATCAAGTCTAAGGTCTGACTGCTTTGAGGGTCTCTTGAAATGAAGTTTTTAATGTGGGCTGGCTTAGCTTTTCCCCGCAGCACGTTAAGGGCCTGGTGAGCTAGCAGAATTTATGCTCCTGCTACTGTGATTTTTTTTTCCCCCTTTTTATGCTAACAAGTCACTGTCATTTGCTGGTGAATCTAGGCTTTCCCTTAGCTCCATCACTAGGTTAAGGAAGAAAAGCTAGACTGCTTTTCTTAATACTCCTCATGGAGATTTTTACTGTCACTCAGAGCTTAAGAGGGTAGCACTTAAATACCAGCATCCGTTTTTAATGGCTTCTTCTGCAGTAATGGAGCATAATATATATGTTTCCTAGAGGGTCGTAGACAATTGTGTGATTGCCATTAAAACCGTATGTTGACACATTGCCACTGCTTCAGTAGGTGTTTCATATGCATGTATAAGATCCTACATCAGAAGGTCTGGTCAGTTTTTGATAAATCAGTAAGACTGGGAATGCAATTTATAGAAAACAGACAAAACTATTGTATTTGACATGTTTATTGTTCATTCTCCATCTGTGAGATTTTCTTCATTTTCCCTCTTCCCCATGTGCACACAATTAATTTACTCTGTATTTTGTATTGTAGGATTCGAAGCAATACTAGTACTGCTGCTGAGGGAATACATGGTGTATTTGACTAAACTGATGAACACTTTTAAGTCAACCAACCAGAATTTACACAGGCAACATGAAAGTGTCCTTATGCCTCTGTGGAGGGATTTTTTTTCCCCTAATTTTCAAGCAGTACTGAAATTACTATATTGAATTGCAGAACCATAGTTCTGGCAACGCCTCTTCATTTGTCCCATTGGCAAACCAGGTACTGTGAAACACGTCGTGGTTGCAGGAAGTTTCTCATCTCTTCTTCATTAACACTGAGACCAATTCCTGTTCACAAAGGGATATTTGCCTACACAGAAGATAGTGAACTTAATTCTTCCTTCTCCCACTTAAATCCATGCACTCTATTTACAGGCATGTATGCAGCAGCTGCACAGAAGAAACTGATTGCTATTTCAACTTCTATCAACTTACTGGAAAATAAATCAAAGTGCAGGTGTAAAGGTAACATATGTGGGGAACTTCTTTAAATGTATTCACTCTTTTTTCTCAGCAGCAAATATACCAAAAAGAGGTGGAGGGGTGTTCCCAAGTCCATTTGCATCTGCTGGTGCATCTTCTGCTGTGGGTCCAGAAGCTGCACTTGATGGGGCAAAGGGAAGAGTGGGGAATAGCTGGCAATAACATTTCCCTGAGTGCCCTTCCGATGGCTTTCCTGTGGGAGAAATGAGTCACTGATACAAGCAGTGAATAAACAATGGGCAAAAGATTGGAAGTGCAACTGATTCATTGGATCTTAATGTTCACCTACATACAGCGGTACTATTGTGTTTGCGTGTTCATTATTTGGGAGCAGAGTTGCTTCGTTATTAAAATGACAGGGTTTGAATATACAGTAGCTGAGGACAGAGGAAATTTTAGCACCATGATGCATGCATTAATGTACATGCTTTAACGTGCACCTATGGTAAATTACCTGAAGTAAGTTGTAGGACTCATTAGCTCAATCTATGCCGGCGATCTGTGAAGGATAACAGTTGACACACCTGTGATGTAAATTTATAGACCCCTCAAACAAACTGACAAATATTGCTCAATAAGGAAAAGGTCTTACTATATTGCTTTGTTTAATACATTAATATTATATTGCTTAAAAAGGGAAAGGAAATCACTTTTCACTGTAGGCGCACAGATGCCGCTGATGGGATGCGGTGCGTGTGCCCTTACGGCTGGCGCTTCTCGGGGAAGTTCTGCGCCTCGCTTCTGCCGGATAAAAATTCACCGCGCTGCTGCTCCTGCACAAGAGGAGAGTGGGTGCGTGTGGGCCCTCTCCGTGGGGAATCATTCCGAGATTGTTAGAAAAGGTTTTGTGAGTGATCCTGGCCTGCGCTGACTCTGCGCTTTCGTGGTACTCTCATGCGCACAGGGCACAATTGTTCTTTTTGAGGCACTGATGTCTGTGGAGAGACCATAAGGCTCAAAACTATGACCCTGGGTTTAAAGTCTTGAGGGATCCTTTCAATCTCTGTTGAAAAAACATGAAAATATCTTTTTCCCCTGAAGAAAGCATTTAGATGGGCAGAGGTACCAAGAGAGGTCTTCAGACTTTGAACCACAGAGGGAACTTTGGTTCAGACTGTGCTTTGCAACATGTTGTGCCGTCAAGTGCTGGTTGTTTCTCTGTGGCTTTCCTTAACTTCAGTGGATGCTGCTTCCCTGGGAGAGGATGAATTGTACATTTTTCCTTGAGGAAAATGCTATTGTTGGGAAAGAGCGTTTCCGCCGAGGACAAGCTCGCACATAAGCTGTGTAAGCCTAATTTTTTATGAATGCTGGTGAAACTGTTAGCTTTCAAATTTAATCTCAGATCAGAATGTTTCGTATATATGTAATAACGGAAAGTTGTACTTCCTTGGCATCATGCTGATGCGCAGTGAGATGTAATATAATTTTAGATTTTTCCAAAACAAAATTTATTGGGTAACCTCTGTGGTTTTTGTGTGTGTGTGTGTGTGTTTTTTCTATAACTTTGCTGCTTATAAAAAGAAATGTTAGAGCCTTTTTAATGTTTTAAATCTAAATAGATACGGATTTTAAAATGCAGTGATCAGTTGCCTTATTGTCAACTACTCAGTTTCTTCACTTATTCATGTTATTCTTTGGTTTATTGTCACACTTAAAACAGTGAAACTAATCAGCTTATGCAGTGACAAGTTAATGACTTCTAAAAAAGTAACGCATGGGAGAGAAAAACGGCATTTTTCAATCATGTTCCAAAACTGAAATTCAGTGTTTATCAAGCAGGAAAGATTACTGTGGTTACCTGATCTGTTCCCTCGCATCATACAGACTGTAATTTCAACAAAATAAAGTATCCAAAAATTTTTATTTCAAAATTACTGGGAATGGATAAATGTACTACTTAATGTTCTGCTGGTCTCCAAATAACTTAGTGTTCCCTACAATAGTTTTTATATTGCATTCACACATTGCTTTTAGAATGACATGATGTTGTCTCTTAAGATTTGCAACTACTTCTTAGTCTTTGAGAACACAGACTTTTGTCTTGTATTATGCTGCTATTGAGGTAACGCTGTTTTTTGGGTTTTTTTTTTTGTTTGTTTGTTTTTTTTAAATATTCATTAAATAATCCTTTATTTAATGTCTTCCTGTTTTTCTGAAAAAATAGCTGGTACCTATTCTGAGAGCCAGTCCTTAATGATCTGTGTTCTGAGTCATTTTCTTTACCATGTCACTGAATTGTCTGATAAGTCATTTCAATGAATGCAAATGCTCTGCATATGTAAAATATTGTTATTCAAAATTACGTTTATAGTATATGGTGAGGCCTAGGTGTCTGTAATTACTCTTTTGGGAGGCTGAACCCAGCTCACAAACTGTTGTCTTCTGCAAAGCGCTAGTCTGTACTAGTCTAATATTTTTTCACTGTAATCCCCATCTCCAAAGAGGAAATAGCTAATATGTTTCTAAAGTTAAACCTTCTGAAAGGCAAAGCATGAGAAAATATATTAAAAATAAAATATTTTAAATACTAGTATTAAGTCAGCACTCAAGATCCACAGCAAGGTGCCTTATTTGACACTTCTAATGTGCTTGGGATATAACCCAGAGCCCAAATTCAGAGAGAGAGACATTTTCTGTTGAATTAAGTAATCTGTGGCTGAGTTATGCAGCAGGAGAAGCTGCCCGCAAGCTGCACAGGACATGAGGGTGGCGAAGGCACTTGCCAGTAGTCAGCCCCTGGCCAGAAGGAGCCCGGAGCCGTGGCCGCCCGTGTCCCGTCCGCTCCGTCGCGCCTGTGGCCTCCGCGGGCGGGCGGGCGGAACCGGCGCGCTTGCGTTCCCCAGCCGCTCCCTTGGCAAGCGGGCTGACACCAGCCCGAGCGGGCGCACAACAACGGGATCCTGCTCCGGCTGCTACGGCGGGAATTGTTCATTGATGATGCTCCACAAAGGCGCTTGTTACTTGCTCGGTTGTTTCTCGCAACACTTCCCGTTACCGAGTGTCTCATGCGGGCAGAACAAGATGGTCATTTGTGTTCTCCTCCACCCCCTGGCTTGCGACTTTGGATATCTATGAGCTCTCTGGTCTACTGAATCTTCCCCAAGAGGCACCAATCCAAGCAAAAACCTGGAAGGACACGAAGCTTTGCAGATACCTTGTACTCTGGAATCTCCGAGGAAGGCATGAAGGCTTTGGGAATTCTAGTTCCTAAAAGATGATCCCCTAGAAAGTTTGCAGCGGGGTAACCTTGAATCAGAAAAACAGCTGGTGAGTCGTGCCCAAGCTTTAGAGAAAATGTCTTAGGATGACAATATTCTATAAGGGTCTTCTTAGCAGACCTTTTTTTTTTTTTTTTTTTTTTTTTTTTGACTAATTTATTTCTC
Organism: Nothocercus julius; assembly: GCA_013398735.1. Classification (NCBI taxonomy): domain Eukaryota; kingdom Metazoa; phylum Chordata; class Aves; order Tinamiformes; family Tinamidae; genus Nothocercus; species Nothocercus julius. Next base: position 2,899,134 of record VZSV01000055.1, on the reverse strand, counting down.
ACGTGTCGGGGAGAGTCCCTTTTATTTTAAAATATTTTAATAATTCACATAATGTGCATAATGAAAAATGGAGGTCATATTATTTTTTTAATATGATGGAGATAAAAGCTGAACAGAAGTGACAGCTTGAAGGAAAGGTCAGAATTTAACATATGCAGTTGGCCATTTCCAGTGAGGTGTTTTAAGCAGTTGGTGCCTTCAGGTATGTTTCAAGGCCTTGGAACACGTTCTGCTGTCAGGCAGTCCACTGTAAATCTGGAGTTCTGCAGAATTTTCGGTCGCCAATGCAACAGAGAATAAGTTTTGGGTTGGGTCACGTGCATGTCCAGTGACCTGCAGCTGCAGAATTCCTATTGACTTCATCAAATTTTGCACGTGTTAGGACGTCTGGATTTGGTGCAGCAATACTTAACATTGGGATGTTGCAGTTAACACTGGCTTGTTTACAGATAGAAGAATCAGGTCCTTACTATTTCACAGGAGCATAGGGTTTCTCCCAGGAAAAATATCAGAGCTTCAGGGCAGCATTTGCTTGCCGTGTTCTGCTGTCTTTTCATGTTTGGAGACCGAAAATTAGCTTTCCTTGATTGTTGCATAAAAATGCCGACTTGAGAACCTCCTCTGCCCTGCATTTGCCAATTGCACTAGTTCCCTAGGTGTCAGTGAAATTGCAATGGGACCTGAGTGGCTGCGTCCCCTCCTTTGGTGGTTCCAGACTCTTCTCTACCCTGAGCCAGAGCAGGCATGATTTCATAATCCAACACGTGGCCTCTCTTCAAGGTGAGTACTAAGAGAGGTACTATGGAAATGGAGAACAAACACGATGAATTTTTAGAAAGGGAGAGCTGCACTTGTGTTCCTCCACTGGGCCCTTCTGCTTAGTGCCACGTAAAACACTCAATATCCATCCAGAGCAGAAGTATTAGCTTGTTTTTTGCTTCCTGCCCCTAATGCAAATTTAAAACAAACAACAACTGTGCCATTTTGGAGGACCATTGGCATGAAAAAGCCATCACGAGCTGCTTGAGTTACAGTAAGCACTCGCTCATGCCCTGGGCGGCCCTTACTGTCTGCGCCGCGGCGGCAGCGCTTGCGGCTCTGCCAGAGGTTGGCTGGCAGCTCCAAGGAGCTGCTGCTGCTGCTGCTGAGGTGGAATGAGCTGGCCCCAGCTCACGTGGGTCGCTCAGGCTGCTGCTAAGCTGGTGAATCAGCTGTAAACAGGGAGCTGGGACTCTCCCTGGGCAAACCCTGCGAGCACGACGAATAATCTCTTCATTTTCCAAAATATCACAGCTTTCATCAGCCATTCCAAAGGTCATGATACGAAGCACAAGATTTTCCTCAGCTTGCCCAGTACAAAATTCTCCCTGCCCTGACTGCCGTCTTGGGCTGTTCCCGGCAGCCTCGAGTCTAAGAGCATTTGCTGGAACCCCGTCGACGGTGGTAGTTCTCACTAAGGCTATATGCTGTTTTGCCAGCCCTCCTGGCGTTATTTTGTTTGCTCTGCCTCTGAGCTGTGGCAGATTAGTCACCATCCAGTACAAACCTGTGTTTGGGCATCATCTCTCCCCCATAACCAGCCGGACTTGCCATCACCACGACGTGAAGCTGACTGTCATCTGTCTGTTACTGACACAACGCTCGGTGCTTCCTGGTTGCTCTTCCCAGGGACATGATGTATGCCAAGGGTGGGGAAGGGCACCGTAGGAAATCCCTCTGTCAGACCATTTCCCAGCTCGCAAACAGGAGGAGGGTACTCCAGTATCCTCCAGGCAGACGGAAATACCTGGATGTTACTTTTGCTGTGGTGCTTCAGGAGGCCACTCTCAGATTAGGCCTCCTGCTGCCGGACGGCCTTTCTGCTGGCTCGCCTGTAACCCGGCGGGGCTGCGAATGGAAGATGGTGTTTGGGGCCTCTGCGCGCTCCTGAGGAGCGGCGCCACGAGGGCACTTGATGCCGCAGTGAGCTCCTCCACGCCTTCTGCTTGCAGCCACCTTCATGCTCAGTTCATCAAACCCAGCGCCTCAGGCCGAGGGGTAAGACTGGCTCCTCGGTAGCAGAGGCCGCAGGAGCCATTTCGTGCTTTCCTTCCCGTCCGGAGCCATGGATACTTGTGACCTTAAGTGTTGTAGGATCCACGCGCTTACCTGAGTCACGCTTGACACTAAAAATGGATGTTTAAACTACACACATTCGTTTAAACTACCACACATTTCTTACTCAGGATGAAGATAAAGATCAAGATACCAGGACATCATGATAATTGGAACTTCTGAGTTTTTGTCATAGCGGGTACTTATTTTGCTGTATTTTTTGTGACCGAGCTACAGAGCATTTTATTTTCGCATAACTTTCAAACAAGCATTCTTTTGTTGATCTTTAGCTTTTTTAATTAAATCTAAATTAGGATGCAATATGATGAAGAATCAACTTGGACTAGGCCATGTAAAACTTCACACTCAATTTTAATGTCTACCCAGAAACCAAAGCAACCTTTGTCTGTACCAAAGACCTGACTGAAGTGGAGATTCAAAGTACCTAATTTCTAAAAAAGAATCCTCCAATTCTAGTAAGTACTTGTACATTAATGCACATGAAAACAAATTAGATATTTTTGTGCCTTCAGTTGTGTGTGTGTTTGGGTTTTTTTCTTGTAATCAGTTCATTTCATCCTGGCTCACTTGCTGTTAATTTTGATGGAAATTATGTCAAAGATAACACGTCACAAGCCCGTAAATACATGAGAGCCTGCAATGAAAACTTGGTCATACTGTGGTGCTACAGCTGAATGAAAATGTGACGGTGACTAAAAGATTTATTTTCTCACTTTACTACATATGTTGCTGACTCATGAGAGATCAGAATTCCTGTGTGTGGACCGCCTACAGTCAATAGTATAGAGCGCCTTGCATTCTAGGATGCAGGGAGAACGCAGGAAGAAGGCAAATATGGTAAAAAATGGCTGTTCTTTGCACCCCTATTTCTGGCAAAATCTGTTACCTAGAGATGGGAAATTTATTAATCTCTTGGCATGTTAAACAAGCTGAAAAAATGCAATTTTGTGTGAGGAGAAGGGGACAGAGGTTATATGCAAGTTTGGGTTGACTTTTGCCATGCGCTTCAATCAAAACCAAGAAGAAGAGAATTATGAAAATATGGAAATACTTTGACATTTTTGATGACCTGTTTCATTTCGGAAAAGTCAAAAAAAAATTCTGATGCCTTCAGAAATAAATGGCAGTTGTTTTTAAAAACACATTTCTCATTTTGTACAAGAAGAAATTGACATGGGAATTGACTCCAAATATTCCTTTTGGTTGGTCTGCTTATTTTATCAGAGATAAAAATCCATTTTATCTATCCAAAACTTTTTGGAGTTTTCTTTATTAAACTTGGCAATTGATTAAAAAAAAACTTTCATTTGTCCAAATATACTGGTAACACTTAAGTCAACTGTTACTTTAGAAAACAGCGTTTTGTAGCATAAAACAAACAGAAAAAAAAAAAAAAAAAAGAGAGAGAGATCAGAAAGGTCCTTGACTCACATTTAGAGGATTTTATTATGGCTGCCTTCCAGCACAGCAGATGATTAGAAAGGAAAAGAACTTGCCCTTTGTGATTCACAGTGAAACAGCAAGAGAAAATCACGGTGTTTCTGGCTGCATTACCACAGAGCTGTGTACGCCTAAGCGGGCGCCCCAGTCAGCTACCGAAGCAATTCTGGGTAAATGAAGGTATAAAAATGCGACCTCGTGGTCTCCAAGAATGCAGCTCCTGGCCTTTAGGTGCTTCCTCCGGCTCTGCGCATTGTGTTTTGCCTCGCAACAGCCGAGAGCCCGAGCCTAGGGGAAGAGGAGGCTGCCGTGCCCGGCACGAGGCTGCCCAGGGGCCTTTCATACTCCAGCGCATACCTAAAAATTATGGCTCCTTGTTTGCTTTAGTCTTTAGAAATGTAATGTACTATGTCAGAGCCTAGAATACGTATTAGACAGGGTAGCAACTTTCTAGATACAAGATGAGCTGGCGCTAAAGACATAGTGAACGAGGAGGAATGAAATTATCATGTAACTCCAGATCTTTGATGGGAACGACACTGTGAGCTGAGGTACTGCAGAAGGAAGTGTTTGCACTTTAGCCAACGAAACCACTTTGACAGACTGCGGAGCTGGAGTGGTGATATGCACAAAAGCCTGCTATTGGGAAGGAACCATTTTTTTTCTTTTTTCTTTTTCCTAAATGTCATGTTTATTCCTCCCGGCGCTGCAGCTGTGCTATAGAATAGTACACGTTTGACAGAGGAACAAACAATTCTGTATTTTCTCTGTCTTTTATTGCTACTCCTGCCCTGTATTAGTTTGATGTTATTCAGTCAGTCATCCCTGAGGAGTATTGATATTTCCAAGAATTTTTACTATGATGTAGAGTTTTCATAAACTTAATGCATAGTTTGAGTAACTAATGAAAGCAATTATGCATATGTTGTGAAATTGTGAATTTTCTTTAAGGTGATGACTCTAATCAAAAGGTAATACTGCTTCCAGTCCATGGGTAAAGATCTTCCCACAGACAGGGAAAAAACCCTGCTATATATGCTGTTTCATAATATACCTTAAAGAAGGAATGTCACAGCTATAAAAAGGCCAAACTGAGTGGATTTACCTTCAGAATAACTTAGAGAAAATCAGAAAAGCACAACAGATTTCTCCAGTTACATTCCTTGGATAAATAATCATAAGTATAATGGTCCTTGTCAGCATTTACAAGGGTGTTTTTTCCCCCTCTACTTGTTTTACATGCTATTCCATGGAAGCTGAACAGTCTCTGGGACCTCCTCCCCTGTCAGATTTGGCAGACACCAGCCTGTAAGCTCAAAAGCTGTGTGGGCTGAGTTGGCGGATGGATCGTATGGCTTGCACAGCATAACGAGACATCCTACAGCTCTTGTCCCGTTCTCTGGGTTCATCAGTGCAGTGCACCCAAGTTCCCCATCATAAGTATTAGTGTGAGAGCAAAAGCAAGGCCATTGCCTTAGACCTCCCTCAAACTATTGCCTTTTGTGAACATGTGAGAGACAAAACTCACTCTCCATTTGTGGTGTCCCAGCTAGGCTCGTACATTAAGGCTGTAAACTGTCCAGAACAGGCACCATCTGGTAGCCCGCACAGTGCCTGGCGCGTGGCGGGAGAGTTCTCTGTCAGGGTCTCAGTGCTACCCAAATAAACACAGCTATTATTAATGATAACGACTTTTAATGGAACCGTGTGGTGTGCAATGACAGAAATGTTCCCATTATGTTGTGTTTGTAGAAACAGCACATGCTGACAAGTCTTCTGGCATGGTCAGACTTCTGATGATGCACATGTCATCTCTGTGAATACAACACAGAGTAATTCTCTGATATAGTTGCAAGCAACCTTTATCAAAAGTATGTTTGCTCGCCAATATCCCATTAGTTACAGAGAACAACAACCTAATGGGGAGAATAAGATCATTGTAGACATCAGGTAATATTTTTTTTTCTTGAGTTCTTAAACTGCTCCATTTGAAGACTCTCTAAAAGCACCGACAAAATTAAGTCTGGGATCTTCCTCACCAAAAGAGTACTTTTGTACACAGCCCCAGTGTGAAGCTCCCTGTTCACTAGTGCTGGATCACATATATTGTTTGGAGCAGACTAATAGCTTTCCAGCTAAGTGCCTGGAAGGAGTCTCAGATCTGCACTCTGACTCTATTATAAATTTGCTGTCTAGCTTAAAATAAATTGCTTAATCTTACTGTGCCTCAGCTTGCCAATGGCATTCTCATCAACATCAGGAGGAGCGTTGCCAGCAGGTCGAGGGAGGGGATCCTGCCCCTCTACTCAGCTCTGGTGAGGCTGCCCCTGGAGTACTGGGTGCAGTTCCGGGCTCCCCAGGACAAGAGGGATGTGGAGTCACTGGAGAGAGTCCAATGAAGGGCCACTGAGATGGTGAAGGGGCTGGAGCATCTCTCATATGAGGAAAGGCTGAGGCAATGGGGGCTATTCAGCCTGGAGAAGACTGAGGAGGGATCAGTGCGTATAAATATCCAAAGGGAGGGTGTAAAGAAGGTGGGACCAGACTCTCCTTAGCGGTGCTCAGTGACAGGACAAAAGGCAATGGGCAGAAATTGAAACACAGGCAATTCTGTCTGAACATAAGGGAAAACATTTTTTTTGCTGTGAAGAGAGGCTGTGGCACCTCCTTGCTTGGAGATACTCAAAAGCCACCTGCACGTGGTCCTGGGTACTGTGCTTTAGGTGACCCTCCTGGAGCGCAGTGATCTTTAAAGGTCCCTTCCAATCTCAACCACTCTGTGATTTTATGACTCAGCTCCCCATCTGCTACAATGAGTTATAATGCTAATCAAATTTGTTTTGGTCTGTTTCATACTTAAGATATTACGATATTGCTTTAAGTACTTCTGGTGCCTAATCCATGGGGGTTCCAGCTTCAGTTGTGGCGTCTATCCTGCAAATTATCAGTACATTTACTGGGACCTTGTAGATCCAGGTCTCACAGCCAGACAAGATCTTGAACTAATGCTTTAGTTTGCTGCAGGGATTGTGACAAACATCTACAAACTGCTGGTCAGACATTTGCCCCCGCAGAGAAGGAGAGACAAGTCCCAAAGTCTCCAAACCTCCCTCACTTCCTCAACGCGGACATGGCTGAGCCGCTGGGCCACGTTGCGGGGGCACTTTCGTTGCCCTGTGCTACTCTTTTCACCCCTAGACACGGCTCGTGACCGAGACCCAAACGCTCAGCACACCCACCACATCTCTGTTAGCGATAATCCGGTGCCTTGCAGTTCAGCAGGGAACTTCTGACCACTTGCTGGGTAAGGATGACCTAACATGCGAGGACCGTCCTGCTTCGGGACTGCTGGACCTGCGCACTGGACGGCTTCACTGGGTCTGCACAGACAGTGACACGAGGACAGCGAGATTTGTTGGTCCTACTGTACTGGGGTCTGACAACGTGGACAGGCCTGGGCGAACTTCCATATTTTTGTGAAAAGTTCAGTGTAGTTTTTCATACCACAGATGCTGATTCAGCTGAGCGCTGAGCACCCACCACAGTTAAAGTAAGAGCATGTGTCCCAGCGACTAGAGTAGGATTTGAGTTTTAATTTATGGCTTAACTGGACTTGGCCCTGGAAGAAACTCTGCTTCATGTATCATCTGATAATTAACAGCACCAGGAGCACTGTGTGTTTGGCACCGCCATACTTCAGAAAATAAGCTGGTCTGTGTGCTTTGAACAATAGTAATTTTATTTCCAAAAAGAAATGGCTCTTCAAACAAGAAAGACATTCAAAATTAAAATTAAAAGCAAATAGGAATAGCTATAAGGTATGCAAAGAGAAGTTTAGTTCACACATGCTTCTTACCATCTGCTCATGAATTGCCTCACTGAAGCTATGTGATTAATCTCAATTGTACACAGAACAACCACATTTAATACAGAATATGGGAATTTCTCTATCCATGTTGTACATACATCTGGCGTTTGAAGGTAGGTGGACGGCTATACCCGTTTTAACTCTGGAAGGCAACACTTTTGCTCAAGTCGATTTGGTATGTTGTGTGATTGATTCTTTTTAAAAACTCCTTTGAAGTGAGGTCTGGAAAGCAGAAAGTGAAGCTAAGTAGCTAATAAAACCACTGTGCTTCACAATGGAGAAAAGAGAGCTCTCAATGACATTTAATTAACAAATGATGAGGATTAAATGAAATAAAAAAGGAATAATTTCTGTAAAAAGGACACATGAAGAACGAACTAAAGGAAAAAGCTTTAGTATGGCAGGAGTACGGCAGTACAAAACCACCTTGCCTGCAATAATAGTGCTCAGCAAGGAGAGAGCAAAGAAGACTGTGATAGATGTGGCTCTGCCACAGGGTCCTGAGCTCTCAGCCTGCTTTGCCGAAGACTGCAGACTGCCAACACCAAGTCCTCTAGACCTTTCCTTCTTCCCTGTTCATGGGCCTTCCTGGCACCTCCCGCTTTCCCTTTTCAAAAGAAGGATGGTTATTAAGTCATGTTTTATGTGTACACATTGAGTGATGGAGCAACATAGCCTGGGTCACGTTTGGACCCTCTGACTTTCCCAGCCTGACGGACCTGGCTAGGTCAGTGGAAGCACCTTGGCTCTGAGCAAGAGCTGCCCTGGGCCAGAGCTCCTGCAGCTCCCTTGGGGCAACGCAGAGAAGGCTGAGCACAGAAGTGCTCAGATTTTGCTGCATCCCTCCTGAGTGCTTTTTCAGCATTTCCTACGTCCTGCTGCCCTCCGCTCCACAGACACGTGCGGGCCCGGCACTCCCAGGACCTCTCCATCCTGGCAGCCTCTTTCCAGCTGCAGTCAAACTGCAAGTTTTCCAGAGAAGAGAGAAATTCTATATATTGACCAACTCCATTAAAAGTATATTAGCTGAACTGTAGGTATAGTTGGGATATGCAGCCATATTTATGACTATAACTTCCTGTGTATTTTTTTTTTCCAGAATTGAAGAATTCATTAAAACAGTAATTAGATTAATTAATTAAGTTAAAACAGTAACATTAATGCAAGTGGAAAGAAAAACCTTAAACATATTAACTAAGGACAGATTTGCACTGTAATATCTCCATACACCAACTATAAGGAGCTTGCAGTTCATCTCTATGAATTAGTAAGATGAAGATTGACAATAATTTGAATGAATCACCTTTCCACCGACAACAATTTGAGCGGAAACACCAAGCTCAAGTGTTTATCTGCCAGTAATGGATGGCATGACAAGCTGTGGATGGACAAATAGCTGGGTTTGCAGGCTGCGAGTCTGGGGATATGAGCAGTGGGCTGTGATCCTACCAGCTGCTCTTGATCCAGGTTAAGATTTTGCTCTCTCCCAGCTGCTCCCTCTCCAAATCCTCATCTTTGCTGGTTTAACAGCTCAACTGAGAACTCCCTGGCACAACTCTATAAAAAGTCTGGCTTAAGAAATAAAACAAACATTTTAAATAGCTTAATGGGCAGCCTTAATTTGGACCACTTTACAGAAGCAAGTTAATGACTGAAGAGACAAATTGGTAAGCTAGCAGAGGCTGTCCCCAGTATATTTCCTTGCCATATACAATTCCCTTTCCATGACCATTCCTTTAGGAAGTGTGACTGGATACATGTAATCCTTAATGTAACTATTTGGTGGGAATACTCAAATAATTTTTGTATTCATGATTAGCATTCTGGCATTTTTGCAATTGTAGTGTTGCCCAGTCTTGAAACTTAGTTAAATTGAACATTTACAGGATTTTTCATTTAGTTTTTTTTTTTTTTGTGAAATTAAACTATTATTTTTATTTCAAAGCATTTACATTTTCTCCTTTCAGTATCTTTTCTCCAATTAATTCTAATGTTCATAGAGAACGGATGAAAGAATGACAGAAGTATATTTCCTTGCAGTCTGTCATTTTTTCTAACCCTGGAAAATCTGTAAAAATTAAAAATGCTTAAAATGTTATGAGAATGAAAAATATTGTTTAAAAAAAGAAGTGCTAACTGGACTTTTAACACTGAAATGGCCTTGTATCCTTTTCTGAATAGCCTTCTCAATAGGAAACCATTTTATTATTTAAGAAATTAGCCAACGCCTACTGACCTCTACTTTTCTCAAATGGATTAGTTCAGCATCAAACCATTTTGATTATTTTAGGGGATGCCTGAATGTCACATCTAGCCATGAGATCCTGCCCCCTTTGACGCCTGATACTGTCAGTTCCACAGAGTAAAGATCTGTGACCTTTGGCTCTACCTCTGTTATACCCTTCAATTTACATAACTGCCCATGGGTTGCCAAGGATGAAACAGACAATATTCTTGAGCGAAGAAGGTGCAGAAGCAACACATAGGACCCAGATGTTCAGATTTGTTCTTGACTCTTACAACTAGAGTTTTTTCTACTGCACAGTTCAGATCTGTCCCCAAACTGTTTTCTGTTTGCAAGCCAGTGCACTTTGCAAGCCTGTAGCGGGAGGATAAAGCTGAAGGGAGAGTACGAGGAAGCCAGCCCAAAAAGGCTGAGCGCAGGGTCCTTTCTTGGGAGCTTCTGAATCCTAGTTGCTCTCATTTAATCCGTGCGTAGCCTCGAGTGAGGCTTTTAACCACCGGGTTTGTCACAACCCCATCTACAAAACAGGAGTAACAGCTTGTCCTGCAAGCCTGACCCCGCAGACACGATCCCCAGGCGCAATGGTCGCCTTGTGCTCATAGCTAGAAATCAAATGGACTTAACCATGACTGAAGAAGCCAAAGCCCCACTGGAACCCATTTGTGTTTGGCCTACAGTGTTCGGGCTGATATTTCATACTATTTTTAGAGCCGCATGTTCAGCGTTGCACATAGGAAAACAAAAAGAAAAGAAAAAAAAATCTGTGCTGCCAGCAGTTTACAGCCTAAATTACACACTTGTAATCCTGAAGGAAAACAAATAGCAAAGAATTTGTCTCTCCCTGATCAGACAGTGTAATGTGGTACCAGAAAGCAGGGAATAATACTTGATCCTAGAGGACGTGTAACTAGGCAACATTTACAAGCATTCAGCTAATGAATTATGGGCTCTTGAAATAGAAGACAAGTTTTCTAATGGGAGCAATATAATATTCCCTCCAGAAGAGGAGATTCCTTTAGAAGTGTTTCTGCTGTGGAATTCTACAGCATTACGGTAACAGGAAGAAGATTTATTATTCACAACAAAGAGGGAAAATATGTTTTACATCCGAAGAAAAATACTATATCATATTCTCAGTGCTTCTGAGACACCAGGACATCAAATACAGTATCTACTTGACTGGTTGCAGATGGTTTCAGAAGGTTTAGACATTAAGGGCAGCTGCCTCCTGATAACCATGTTCTGTGAACTACATTGTTTCTTTAAAGGAAAGTTTCTGAAATTCCACCAGGCTGACATTAAGCAAAGGAAGACCTCAAAGCAGAAATCCGTATGACATTTTGGAAACTGCCTCAAAACCAGATGCTCGCTCTGAAAGTCACAAGACTGCAAATGTACCCAACAAAGTCTGTCAAAAACAATGCTCTGGTTTGCTTTGGATTCTGGAAACAAGTGTCACGTTGCTTCAGACCTCGTTATGAAAGTGCCCACACAACAGCACAAACTTCCCTTAAGAACAGAAAGCACCAAACCTTAAGCAATAAGTGATCCTATTAAATTACCCCCTTGGCTTATCTTGTGATTCAAAAACTTGGCAGCCCAATGTCTCCAGATCAATAAAATATTTTAAAGAGCATAAATAACTCATGACTGCACCTGATTTTTTTTCCCCTGAATGCTCGTAGGACATTTGGTGAGACCTAATCTAATCTCATCTTATCTAATGGCGGGGGCAGGCAGGACTGCACAGCACTGGCACCACAGCCACAGCCACATACCGACCACTGCGATGGGCAGTATGTCATGGGAGAACTCCTCAGCTTTCCCACAGGATAAACCCGCACAGTTGGTCACAGAGGGTTATCCGGCAGTGGGTTTTTTGGGGGCTTTTTAGAGGGACTTGAATCCCTTCATATACATTAGTATAAATCATAGTTCTGTTGCATTTACTCGCTCACATGGGAAAAACTGATGAGGGAGGATAAGGAAGCCTTAAAAACACATGGCCAGCCTTTGATCTTCTTTGAAATGTGCAGCCTCATTAAGGTTAGCATGTATTTTCTGTAGTTAAATCCATTTTCTCTTTGATAGAGCAAGGTATATTTTTGCTTTATTATTATTATTATTATTATTTTCTTATTATTATTTTGGAACAGTGATATGTGTTCTTAATCTAATACGTGGCAAGGCCTTCTGTGGCCTTGCCCAGTTGTTAATGTTTACGATGTGCTAGATCCAAAAATCTCAGAGGATGCAGTTGCCTGGGAGTTTGACTGGGAGTGCCCAGTCAAAAAACTGGCCCACCACGGGAACTTTATGGCTACAAATAAAGACCTACCTATTGATTCCTTTTGCAGACCTCTTTCATGAGTATTGCACAACATCTTTAACTGGGACATTCCCAAACCTCCAGTACATGTGTTTATGAAGCTGCAGCCCTAGTAACTTCCCTGCACAGCTGTGACTGGAGGGACTGACGGGCTGGGCGCCCGACCAATGAAGCAAGGTTTTATTTTTGTCTCTGCAGCTGACCTGGATGTCCAGTTCTGGGTATGTTGCAAGGGTGTGAAAGGGGTAGAATTTCTGAATCCTGATCTGTTTTATTATGGATGGTGAAAGTTTTTCCTTAATCCCCAGCCTTGCTTTTGAGATTCACTCTTTTCTGAGACCTGGACCGATCTGTCCTGGGACGATGCCACGCATTGAGAGGTCTTTCCCCAGATGACTGAGCACTTTGGGAATTCCCTACCCAACTCCAACCAGGATGATAAGATTCACTGGCATTGCTCAGTGGAGTTCCCCAGCATCATTCTCAAGAACTAGATACTATATATGGGGCTTGGACAGAGGGAAGGCTTTGCCCTTGGAAAAAGGGAGCGTGCAGGATGCCTGATTTGACCTGGGATTGTAGTCAGAAGTATTTAATATGGAGAAGTCTCTTTGCAGATAGTACTGGCTAAGTCAGCCTGTTGGGAAAGAAGGGGAGGAAAGATGGAAATTATAAGATCAAAATTTGCAATTAACTTAAAAACACACTGTTAATGTAAATCCGTTTTTCAGCAAGCTTCTAAATCTGAGCATTCTTTGTAATATCACTCTCCTGGCTACATCCTTTTCCTAGCAGAATTGTTCTCTGCAGTATTGCAATGACAGCACTGTGTCTTTCATTGCAACAGCAAAGCTGCCACTGATTTATCTGCTTTCGGTATGTCTGCTTCGGTTTTGCCACAGAGAGCCAAATAGTAAACCATTCTCTGTAATAGCAATAGCAGCCATCCTTGCACCAAAACTTAATCCACAGAGGAGATTTTTAGATATTCTCTATACGTGAGAGAATATGCTGTAACAAAACAATCACACTTGATAGATAAGCCAGTCCGGACATTTCTTTTTGTCGTATCTGTCAATTTAGAGACTAAGGAACAGAAATCTTTCAAGTATACGAAGTAAAAGAGTATGTTTCAAACCTCAGCTCAATTCTTAATGCATTTTCTAGCATGATCTTTCATCATTCTACTGTACCACACTCTAATACATAAATATATATACACATATATAAAAAATAAACACAAGAAACCTCTCCCATTTTCTATGTGAGCAGCAAATGCATTGGGCATTGCTGATAACAGCTCTGAAATATAACTATGGATGGAGCAATTGGTCAAAACCCCATGGTGCTAGAGTGACATGTCCAAGATTAAAAACTCTGTGACTTTCTCTCGTTGCTGTTGTTCTTGTATGGATCCACCTCTGTGGTTGAAAGGATGGACAATTGGGCATGAGTTTTCAGGCTAAATGCAAAGATCTTTTGGCAAATGATATTTACAGCTTGTAAAATCTCTTGAGAAAGTTTTCGCAAGAACTACATTGATTCTGCAGTGGTAGAAAAATCACTCTGGTGACTCTACTAGTACAAGCTTCCCCAGGCTGTCCATAGCACTATATGAAAGAAATATTACCTATGAATATGAAAGAAATACAATGCAATTTGGAGTCTGTTCGCTCTCCTGTCCTTTTGCTGATGAGAGACAAAACAACTACAAGTTTAGTAGTAGTGAACAGGTTGCATTTTTGTGGGTTTTTTTTGTCTGGTAGAGGAAGTGAAGGTCTCTAAATTAACTGCATTTGTTTATTAACTAGCTATTGGAAGACTAGCCCTGGTCAAATTTTGAATTGTTTACACAGCTCATCAGGAAAGGAGAAGCTCCTGGTCTTTGTGTGCAGGTTCAGGCCACCGTTGACCTCGGATGACTCCGAACCAGTCGCTCTACAGAAAAGGGTAGTGTTCTACAACAAGTCCTCTGAGTAGCAGATACTCCTCCTTTGGCTCCAGGACAAGCTGTGTCTTGTGGCTGCAGCGTAATGATATATTTGTTTGCATATATGCATGTCAGAAAGAAAATAGCTCTTCCATAGGACCTCACATTGCTGGTAGAGCTGTTCCTGCTTTTGAGTAGTGACCTTGTGTTTCTAAGCAAGCACTGTGGTCCATAAATTTTTTGACCATTTTTAGAGAAACATATGGAAGTCTTACAGTTTGCTTTCTTCTATTTATTTATTTATTTATTTATTTATTTAACTGTACTAACTATGGCAGAACGGCCAAAAATGAGAGAGAGACAATTCCATTCCCTACTCACATGGTCTGTTAGGGTCCTGTCAAGCAAAAGCTAGCAAACAACAGGGAAGCAAATCCAAGTAAGGGATCCGTAAAGTGATTAATTTTAAACAATGTTTTACATAGGCTGGTGCAACTTACTGATACATTTTTAAAGCAAAGCATGTCACACTGCCTTGAAGTTTGATTCTAATCACTGTTTGAAGAGATTAAAGTTGAAATTTCCTGTAATCAGAAAACTTGAAAGTATACATATGCACACATGCCTTCAAGGGTCTGGACTTCTTTGCGGGGCACTCTTTGGGCTTAGCATGTATGTGCACAAGCCAACCAGATGTTTCTGGATGACTACAAATAAACTGCTTCCTGATCAGGCTCAATTACAGAGCGCTACCATGCACGTCCTGTGAGTGACCTGTGATTGAAACTAAAACTGAGGTTTTTTACTCATATGGTTTTTAGTTTATGACAGTTTACTGGGGAAGCAACCAGCTCTAAATGTATCCCAGTTAGTTGCTGCTGCTCCTCTCCTTACTGCCAAAGCCAGAAATAAGTGACAGGGCTGCACTACGGGCAATAGGGTGTATATGATATTTTGACCCTTGCTTCCCCTTGCAGCCCTCCATGGCACTGTCCAGTTCTATCACCTGATATAGGGATCTGACCTACAGCTCCTCTCCCTCTCAGGTTCTAACACTGGAGTGACATGTATCACACTATCAGCTCCGTTTTGAACTGGTAACTGAAAAGCAGTGATGGGAAAAGCACTGGTGGTTCACTGAATCTTCCCAGGTTTTCTGAATCCACTGAATCAATGCTAGCTAGCATTGCTAGGCTCTCTTCTACTTTTACAATCCAAAAGCTCGCTAGGAGCAGCTTTATTTATAGGAGTCTTTTGTTGTAAGACTTAGGAGTATGGTTTCGCAATTTTGCTTATCTTCAGACCAGGCTAGTTTATGAAGGAGATGTAAATACTGTAGTTTATTACAGCTATGTTGTGCTTTTTTTTTTTTTTTTTTTTTAATTTACGAAAAAAAACCTACTACTAACTGACAGTTGTAACAAAATTCATTGAACACGAAGAGCAAGTGCTTTTGTACAGAGCCGTTGCTGAGTGACTCCGAGCAGCCTTGGATCAGCGACTCAAACCATTAGCAGGATTAAGCTTCAAAGACCATAATGGCAACGAACAAATCCACTTCAGAGAAGTTTTCATGCTGCACTTTTTCCGCTCTCAGCTTGGCTTATCCTTTGATCTTTCGATCTTGCTACTTTATAGTGCTGTTACTGATAAAGGAAGTCCAGTTTGGCACGATCACGACTGGATTGACTTGAAGGTAATTACAGCGCAGTACCAGGACACCAAGTTGGTACCATCTACGGTGGTTCGAATGGTTTTGAGTGGTACACAGGTGGGCAACCATGTGGAAATTGAGACTCCTGACCCTCTGAGAACCATGTCAGCATACACTTCCCTACCAAAAAATCCTCCTCATAATTAAAGATGGAATATGACTAAACAACACTAAACCCCCAAACACACAAGAGTTTCTCTGATTCTGAGTATCTGTGGGCCAGATGTTCTAAACACTCAACTGCTACTACTTTTGAAAAGCTTTGCAGGAGACAATCTGACTCCCTTCCTAGGTTTCCAGGTTATTTACAACTTTTCAATGGTGGAAGAGGCGCCCTATTAGAGAAGAGAGGCTTTGCTTGGAAAAGAGCAACCATAAAATTTTAAAAATAAGTATCAAATCTTGGTATGCCTAGGTTGAAAATGTGAGCCTAGCACGCAAACAACTTCTTTTGAGGTCTCTGTTGTTTGGAAACATTCTGCTCTCAGATCTGTGCACTGTAAATTGCACATGCGGCTTTGTGGGCAGATCAGCTGTTTATTTTTACACATTGCTAAATAAGAACACACACGCATTAATGCATCTACTCGCAAATGTGTTTCGGAAACATTTGTAATTTTTTCCCCGTATCTCCATGTACAAAGAATTTCCAGGCACAAATGCCTGACAGCGAAAAACAACCTCAATCACTAGGACTCAAAACTAGAAACAGCTTAAATAATTCACATTTATTAGAAAGTATGTAAACAAACCGTACCTTTTTCTAGTAGCAGAAACACATGCATTTTATTTCACGTAGAGTTACACTAGTTAACAAGAAATTGTCTGCACATGCCAGTAACTGTCTTGGCATTTGATATAGGCTTTACTTCAGTCTAGAAGAAAGAAGTGAATTGCACAACCTTGAAAATCAATTTATGTTTCAGTCTTCCATTGACTTCAGTGACAGTGTCATGTACAGCACAATACTGCAGCGGATACAGATACTCATTTTCCGTTTGTGAGTAACCAGAATGAAGTTTCATTCATCTTGGACTGACGCCAGTAGAAGAGAGCCTCTACAGTTGTTCGTCCACTGAATCCTCAAAGGCCTTCTGGCTTGTAGGGCACTGCTACTATGACAAATTGCATGGTTCCAACCTGCCCGATTACCCTAAATGGCAGCTGATGAGAAGGATGATGATTATCAGGTGGGGTGATTATCAGATGGGGTAGAAGAAGATAACTCAGGGACTGTATGCAGGCCTGTTCACTAATGGCACAGAAGCTGCAGATTCTTCTCAGAAAGACTTGGTGATCAGATGAGCTCAACTAAGGTATTAGAAAATAAGTGCAAGCCACAGAAGTCCATTTTCTCCAAAAAAAAAAAAAAAAAAAAAAAGGCAATTTAAATAAGAAACCACACTTCCATCATAGGAGCTCCTGTGTCCCTGTACCAAGGTGGTTAGAAAAAAAAAAAAAGAAAAAAAGAAAAATCAGCACAACACCTTGTGCAATAAATAGTGCTGATGCAGCTTGAACTCAGCCTGCTGCAGAGGACACCTCACCACGGTGAGAATAAGGAGCATAGCAAACTTCACTTGCCCCATTGAAGCCAGTACCAATAAGCAGTTGTGAAAGCAGCCACCATCTGCATGGATTCTGCCCAGCAATTTGTATAATTGCCTGCTGAGCAGATTAAATATTTTTGCTTGGCTTCTGTGAGTCATGAAGCAAATCCCTAATGTCTTCTGGAACTCCCTTGGTTAGATCATTATGTCCTGATCCTATAATCAAACCTATGAGGGAAGAAATGGGCCTGCTTGAGATCAAGGAAGATCAAGGCTGTAATATAAGGGTGGGGCAAATGTGAAAATGCTTATTATAGGAAGAGCAGATGCCTACTATTAAGGTCATCTTATGCTTTCTCATACATCCCTAGCATGAAGACGGTGGCTTATGTACATATTGCTCTAGAGTAAGAAAAGATCTTGTAAATCTTCTACTGTTCTAGATGTGTCGAAGTCAACTTTTCCTTACTCTTCACTGAACTTGCGTTAAACCCTAAGAAACATAGGGTATCTGCCAGCAGTAAGCTTGTCCTTAAACAGAAGTCGACACAGCTGGCAGAGGAATGCAGCCTTCAGAAACTGGGTGTAGAAAAACACAGCTTTTAACAAGAACTTTAAAGTTACATTTTACTACTGCTCATGCATTAACAATTTTTTTTTTTTTTTTGGTAGCTCTGAAGTACGTTTATATCAGTACGTTTCTTTTCAATCAGGTGTAAAGTCAACCTATAACTGCTCTTCTCCCAGGAGCACATGATGCACTACACCCCCTCAAAGCATAGCAGGTTGATCAGGAAGAAATAACACTCTACAAACCCTTACTGCAGCCAAAACTTTCACTACCATTTCTACCTGGCTAAAGCCCCCTGTCCATCTAGGCTCTTACGTGAACAGCTTGGCTGGCACTGACAGGCTGAGCACCCTACACCTCTAGGAGCAAGTCCTGGATTCCAGAAACAAAACAAAATATTTAGCGCTACAGTGCTCTAAAAGCCCTCAGGATCACCGTAAGCCAAACATTCACTGTGAAAGCCATTACGAGGCTCCGCTAGCAAGGTTAAAAGGCGCTTCCGAGCCGGCTGGCAGGAAGCATTGTGCTGAGGCAACCGCTTTAGCGCGGCCCGGCCCTGGGGCGCAGCGCGGCCTCCGCCGAAGGCAGCCGGGATTTGCTCGGACACACAACAACAGCTGTGTCCCGCGCCCCGGCCGTGCCCGGCTCCGCTGCCTCAGAGCACTCTGAGCACTCTGCGCAGCGGTAACGCCGCTTCCCCAGGAGCTCCCTCGCGGCCAGGGTCCTTCACCCCTCCCCGCGCACTGAGCGCGCGCGGCTCCCCTCCCAACGGCCGCCGCAGGCACGCGCAGAGCCAACCCCACACACCCCGTGGCGCTGCCAAGGCGCATGCGCGCGGGCGGCCGCAGCGGC
>VZSV01000055.1:2849421-2870750 GCA_013398735.1 Nothocercus julius | reverse complement strand
TAATTCCCAATCAAATCACTACCTTGTTTAAAAAAAAAGTAGATGCAGGTTAAAAAAAAAAAAAAAAAAGTTCCTTGGCTTTGTAACTAAGCTGTCAGTATGGCTGGCCATCTGCAAGACCGGTCCTTTGTGGGATTGTTTGTACAATATTAAAAGTTGAATGTAGGCTGTAGCATGTAGGTGGGAGCTGGTGGTTTATTTTAAAAAATCTATATGATGAAAGAGTATCTTCAGCATTAAGTAACTTGTTGCAAAAGTAAGGGTATTGTTTTATAAAAGTTTTCTTAATAGAAGAAAATGTATTCATTAGTGTAGAAGTGTATGTATTGTGAAGGTATTTGGCAGGAATTGTTTAAAGTAGGGATTTGGTAGAGGAACTAGGGATAGGATTGCTTTCCCACAAAAGTCCAGTACATGGTTCAGCTCCTGGCTGTGTGTGCTATCTGACTCAATATGTAGGATAAAAGCAGGTTGTGTGCCAGAAAGATTTCTTAAAACCTTTAGCAAATCAGTCATGGGTTCAGTGAGTGTCACACTTGCCAGTGTGTGATGAGGAAACTTACTTGTTATTCACTATATAAATTCATCTATGTTTTGCCTGCTAAGCGTAGCACATATGCTTCTTTGTTAGAAGTGTTCAGAAAAGTGGGTGGCTAAAACATTTGAGCTATCTACATTATAAGGGATAGAGGGATGAGGTCTGATTGCTGAAGCTGGCATGAGTTTCAGAATTTTAAAAGAATACATCTGAGGTAAGCATTACATAGGAATTTATTTAACTTTAAAGTCGAGTGACTAAAATGCTTTTTTTTTTTTTTTTTGTATTTGCAGCTTGAGCAAAATGAATAATACTATTCAGTTTTATTTTTACAGTCAATTTTGAATATTTTTAGTTTAAGAAGTTTGAATTCATTTAATTCAGTTTGTACTGAAGACCCTGCATGAGAATACTTGCTGGCCAGGAGAATACAATAAGGAAACATTTCTGTTAAAATCCTTCAAGTATTTTATTTTTCAAGAAAAGTAATTTTGGAAGGTAGGCAATAAGCAAAAGAAGAAACTGAGCAATGTATTTTAGCAAAATGTTTTGAGTTCAGCCCCTGTGTCATTCATTCAGATATCCCTGAACTGTCATCCCCAGTGGAATCATTTCTGAGAGCAGTATCATATTAGAGTGTAGAAGAGAGCTTGGACCCTTGTGCACTCAGAAAGAGTATCAGAGCTTCTGGAAGTATGGTACAAAGACACAAACATTGCTGTTTTCTCTGTCTGTGTGTGTGTGCCAGTTTGTGTTTTAATAGTTTACTCGTGGATTTTTAACTAGCTTTCTATTGCTATTTGGCCTAGTTACGTGAAGTTGCTGTGTTAGCCTTATACTTTGAGCTATTGTAGTTAGGGAGTGTGTGTGGAGGGGGTCTTTTTGTAGGTAGAGATGAAGGTGCGCATAGAGCCATGTCAGGCACTGGAGTTCAGTGTAAAAGCTTTCGGTGAAATGAAAAGTCTTTTTTAATGCATGGTGTAATTGCTACCTTTGTACCACAGCTACTATAAAAATAAGAGGAACTACAGACTGTGGTCTAAAGGGGGAAAAAAAAGCAAGAACAGTTGCAGAGCAGTGCTGCCTGTGCAGAAGCGTGCGAGTTTGGCAGAGTGGCACACCAGGGGGTTTAGAGATGCACAGTGCACATTGCAGTTTGCCTTACATGGAACTGCCTGAAGAGGGACCAAGAGGCATCGGCCACACAAGCAGCCTGTCAACCAGGGCACCTCTTTGGAGAGCTGGAGGTGAAATACGGATAAGAGCTAATCCTGTTCCTCTGTTTCTTCCCTTCCTTTGTAGAATCACGTAGTCTAGGATTTCTTAGTGGCGGAGGATAGTCTGTAGTGATGCTTTGGTTTTATTTGAAGTATCTGTTTGAAATGGAAAGGGGCACAAGAGCTACTTCAGAGGGAAGTACTGCACACTTTTGAGTTGTGTATTTCATATCTAGTGAATACATATGTCTTGAATTCTTGTATAAATGTATATCCTTAATCTTCAGTGGAACTTTTAAACACCTCTTTTTATTAATTATAAAATGTTACATACTTGTTCCCTTAAAAAGGCTACTGATCAGGTCATGTTGTGTTAATGTGCATCTCGCTGCTCATACAGAGAATACAAAACTGCAAATAAGTGTTAGCAATTATGAGAGATATTAAATTAATATTTTTACACTTTCTGTCTCCCTTCTCTTCAGTCAGAATTGGATTTACAGTCATGGAGGAGCATCAACAGCATTTGCACTGTGTAAACTGCGTCAGTCGTCGCTGTATGACAAGACCAGAGCCTGGCACCTCCTGTGATTTGATTGGATGCCCATTGGTATGTGGAGCAGTCTTTCACTCGTGCAAAGCTGAGGAGCATCGCATTTTGTGTCCACTTGAAAGAGTGCCTTGTTTGAACAGTGGCTTTGGGTGTCCCTTCATAGTAGCCCGAAATAAAATTGCTGATCATCTAGAAGTTTGTCCCGCGAGCGTGGTATGTTGTACCATGGAGTGGAATAGATGGCCAGTCAGTTACGCAGACCGAAAATCTTACGAAAATCTGAGTAAAGATGTCGATGAAGTGGAGCAGCTAGATATGGCTTTAGCCCTTCAAGACCAACGCATGTTACTAGAATCACTTAAAGTAGCAACCATGATGTCAAAAGCAGCTGATCAGATATCCGAATCCAGAGAGCAAACCCCTGTCAGATCAAGTGCTCCTGATGGAGTTCATTCAAACGGCCTGATGCCTGTGGATGAAGATTCTTACGGTGCCCTTTATCAGGCTACTGTAGAAACAACAAGGAGCTTGGCTGCTGCCCTGGATATCCTGAACAGTGCTACACGGGACATTGGTATGTTAAGTTCCAGGCTCTGCATTTCACCGTATGAAAGGAGAGAAGACACAGAGAGCAAAGAACAAGCTTCTAATGGAATTATTCAGGATAAAAGGTCTGACCATGAGTATCCTGATGAAGATAACATAGGAGCAGTTGGTAGAGTCAACTTCGATAGCCTGAGTCAAAATTCACAAATGGAGCAAAATGGTTCTAGTGATAATTGTTATGATTTAGTGCAAAAACGTGATTTAAACCTCAGTAATTCTTCACTTTTGTGTAATGGCTTTCATGTAGAAAACGAAAGTTCAAAGGTGTTGGACCAGAATGAAGATCTTGGTGTGCCTAATTTGGAACCGTCCGGTGTAGCAAATGGTGAATGTACCGTGTCTCCTGAGGGTGAAGCGTTACAGCCCTGCAGTCCCTTCCCTGCAGCAACACAGCCTGGAGAAGTAATGCCATCTGATCACTTAGTTAATGGTAGTGTTACTCATGTAGTACCACATCACGCTAATGAAGAAGAAATGTTAGAGAGGCAGGTGGAGCAAGAAAGATTGAGAAATGTAGATGCCTTTTCACTTTTACGGCATCGATCCTACAAATTCCTCGTTAATCACTATTGGTCTGCACCAAAAGAAGACAAAGCTGTTGATACATCAGATTTGGAGATATCGGAAGATCCCATGGGTCTTCAAGGGATTGATCTAATCACAGCAGCTTTGCTGTTTTGTCTAGGAGACTCTCCCGGAGGCAGGGGGATATCCGAAAGTCGCAGTGTTGACGTGTATCACGTTGACTTTGGGACCCAAACATTTTCTCTCCCATCTGCTATATTGGCCACAAACACAATGGTGGGGGAAATAGCTTCAGCTTCTGCGTGTGATCATGCCAACCCACAGCTCTCAAATCCAAGTCCATTCCAGACCCTTGGGTTGGATTTGGTTTTGGAATATGTGGCTAGATACCAAACAAAACAGCGTTCAATGTTTACATTTGTTTGTGGACAGTTGTTTAGGAGGAATGAGTTTTCTTCACATTTTAAGAATGTGCATGGTGACATTCATGCTGGCCTTAATGGCTGGATGGAGCAGAGGTGTCCGCTGGCATATTATGGATGCACATATTCTCAACGTAGGTTTTGCCCTTCGACACAAGGGGCAAAAATTATTCATGATCGCCACCTACGGTCGTTTGGAGTTCAGCCCTGCATATCCACAGTATTAGTAGAACCAGCAAAAAGCTGCTTAATTGGACTACACAATGACCACCTGAGTAGTCTGCCTTTTGAGGTTCTGCAGCATATTGCTAGTTTTCTAGATGGCTTCAGCTTGTGTCAGCTTTCAAGAGTATCCCGTTTAATGAGAGATGTGTGTGGAAGCTTGCTTCAAGCACGAGGAATGGTGATACTGCTCTGGGAGAAGAAGAGGTACCCGGATGGAAGTTCTTCTTGGCAAATAAAAGAAAAGGTAAGCTCTTTATTTTTCCTTTGAAGATGAAAGGGAAAGGCTGTTAAA
Source organism: Nothocercus julius (assembly GCA_013398735.1). Taxonomy (NCBI): domain Eukaryota; kingdom Metazoa; phylum Chordata; class Aves; order Tinamiformes; family Tinamidae; genus Nothocercus; species Nothocercus julius. Next base: position 2,866,372 of record VZSV01000055.1, on the reverse strand, counting down.
TTGTCTGTGTCTCCGCTCTTTCACTGGGTGTTATTATATTGCCTGGTCACCACTGGTAATACTGTTTTTAGATATACTACCAATTCAGGAAGCAGGCTCTCTCACAGAAGAGCAGTTAGCAAAGAACGTTCGCAGGTTATTTCAGTTGCTACTGGTATATTCCGTTTTCTCCTCGCTTCCAGAAGTAGGAGTTGAGTAGGAGTCAGTCCAGATTTTTTTATTGATGTAAAAATAATGTTGTAAAATCTTGGGAAAATTGGAGGTTTATCTAGCAAAACGTATGTCATAGTTTTCTTTAAGGCTAATATTCCCTAAAGCAGGAAAGTTTCTTGTAAAGTTTGCATTTCTTGCTTTTACACTGTTTAAAGCAGTTTTCTTTCTTTTTTTGTTTCTATGATAGGTTAAGATCCTGTGCCATGATATTGTGCCTTAGTCAAATATGTAAATAATTCTTAAACCTTTTGGTAGTGACTTGTGTAGCATGTTTTTCAGCATTACCTGCCCTCTACCCTGAAGTGCCAGGGTATCTGCAGCAGTAATTTGGAATTGCAGAAATTTACTTCAGAAATGGACTTCCCCTGTGTTTTATGGTCTTGTGGCACTTTGTCATTTAACTGCTCGTCAGATCTAATTTGTAGACAAAAGAAAGAGTACCTTCAACATGGAATAGGAATCATCCTGCAATGGACTGTCCCAAAAATAGCACTGTATGTTTCTTTGTCATTTTGAATCTCAGCAAAAGTTCTAGCAGACCCCAAAATGTGTCTGAAGGTGATAGCAAACATTTAGTTCCCTGATCCTGTTCCTGTCTGGGTATGTTTGAGCCTAACTGTAGCTTGTTTCCTAGGTCTGGCGATTCAGCACAGCCTTCTGCACCGTGAAGGAGTGGAAGTTTGCGGACATCGTAAGCATGGCTGACCATCTGAAGAAGTGTAGCTATAACGCTGTAGAGAGGAGAGAGGAGGCTGTTCCGCTGCCCTGTATGTGTGTGACACGAGAACTCACTAAAGAGGGACGGTCCCTGCGCTCCGTTTTGAAACCTGTACTTTAAACATTGAAGCCACTCCAGTTGCACATCCACTCAAGCACCTGATATAACCTCGGTAATACTATGTGACACTTTATTAATGTACTAAAGATACTTTCTAGCTAAATCTACTCTGTCACTGTGTATATAAGGTTTGAAGTGACATTTATTTTTTATAATACTGTTTAGCTGGAAAGTAATGACAGTTGCCTTAACGTTTGAAAAATTCAGAACTTGCTGGACAGGGTAGTTTTATCTAACTTATATAATTTAAAAACAAAACCCTAAGGTGTGTTTTCTGATTCACTGGTGCCCATGTTTCTGTTGACTGATAGCATTTCAAAAATGGCTTGTGCATATTTATACAGAAAGCATTGAGTTGCAGGGGGACAAGATGCTGACCAAAAGTGCTCTCAGTATTTGGTCTTTTTTTTTACTTTTTAATAACAAATTAACACATCATCCAAATTTTTGAAAAAATAGGAAAAAGTCAAAGCAGACCAATATTCAGTATTCTAGTGCGCTTCCTGGTTAACAGGTGATCTAGGATAAGCATTTAAAAATGTTAATAATGAGCTAAGTGAACTCTGATTTACAGCAGCTTAATTCTTAGTACAACTTGCTTTTGACCTATCAACAATTTTTTTCTTTTTTTTTTAAACTATTAACAGTTATTTCACTTTTGGGAGCAAAACTTTTAAAGTTAAAACATGGAATGCTGGTTTTTACTCTCACACCTACAGTGACACCTGGTTTTAATTTTTTCTCCTTGTCCTGCAGTTGGCTGAGGGTTAAATTGCTTGAGCAGTCAGAATTCAAAGTATGGGATTAACAGTTATGAGTTTATAATGCAGCTAATGAAAGGGCTTTACTTGTTTCATGGTATCATGAGATGTGTTGTCTCCTTTCTGTTAATTTGTCTATAAAAATGCTGCTTTTTTGAGGAGCATTTTAAATTACTGACATGAATATTAAATGTATCGTCTTCATAAGATGAGACATGATTCATTAATTGCATACGGCGTATCAGAAATATATATTCAACCACTTCTTTTTAAACAAGCGGCTCCAGTTTGCTTCCAGTCTTCCATAATGAAAGATCTTACAAGGCATTTGTGAATAGAGCACACGAGCTATGAGAAGCACCCTGCTATAGCAGACTGTAGTAACTTGAACTGACTTTCCACCTTGTTTGTATTAATGTTAGTGTCTCTAGCCTGTTGCACTTAGCAACTGTGCCACAAAGCTAAAACAGAAACAGACCAGTGCTTGCAACAAAGAAATACAGCACATATTTCCATTATAGGAAAAATAAAGAGATTAGTAAGGAGGAGATGTTTACAAAAATAGCTGAATTTATTGCTCGTAATTTCTGTACTGGACACTTGTTTATGGTTAGTCTGGCTGCAGTTCACAACTTCAGTATCTGTGCATTTCCCATCCTGGGGCCGGTCCAGCTAAACATGCACTGCCTTTGCTATCCAGAGTGCTAAGGGTGCCCAGAAAGAAATTAAATCTTGTTCTTTAGTGCCATGAGTTGAAATTACTGGAGAGCTTAAGCAAAAGCTCTGCCTGGATCTTGAAACTCTCTGTCCTCTTCCCACCATTTCATTTTTCTGGCTGGCGGGAGAAGAGGAGTGAACCCTGCACAGAAGTTACTGGCATTGGTGGTAATTCTTAGCTGTCACCACAGTTATGTGGAAAGGAGAATGTGGGTCTATGTACAGCTGGCCACGCCAACTGGATTTTAGGTGGATTTATAAAGAAACCGCCCTGTGCTCTGGAGTGCACGTGATATATAAAGCTTGTTACCCACAAATCCTTCAGCACAAGGCAGGAGAGAAGCTTTCAGCGGTTCTCGTCTCTTAGCTCTCAGGGCTCCTTGCTGCTGCTCTGCAGTGTTTAAAAGCAGTTGTCCGACTGGAAGGCTCCTGGGTGTTGAAGAGTTTTATGACTAAATCAACTTTAAAGCATCTGTCTCGGGTTACTGATTTTTTTTTTTTTTCTTTTCTTTTCTTGAGTGCTGGGGCTGGGGGGCAGCACCGTGGTGGGATTTGGTAGCTGCCATTCTTTGTAACTACCCAGGGCCCTGGTCGTGTCTGGGCAGGCAGAAGTGTCCAGGCTGCTTAGTAGAGGAGGGTACTCAGTTGTAGGAGCTGGTGTTGGAAGAATCGCACTTGTAGCACAGTGCAGGTCGATGTCTAAAGTACCATCAGCTGTTCATCTACTAAAATGAACCTTTTAAGTACTCAGTGTTCTTCTTCAGAGATAACACTATTTCTCAGAACATGCACTTTTGTTTTCAAACGTAGATAACTGGCTTTTTTTTGGTTAAAGTAGTTTATTTTTATGAGAATCCAGAGCTATTAAAATATCAATGCTATAAACAAAATCTCTGCCTTGTAAGCTGCTCCAAACGCAGAAATACAGTATCATTAGGATAACACTTTTTTTTTTAAACGCTGCTATGCAGTTTGTAAAACATCTGTGGTGTGTAGTCAGTCTATCAAAATGTGGCTTCTTGTTAATATTTGCCCTTGAATTTTAAAAATGTCATATCCCTTTCCTGGTACATCTTCCTTACAGCCTATGTAGACAGTTGTTCCAGACTTTCTTTTACTTGATACCACATTGCTACTTTGTTTAAAATACTATGTTTTCAATCATTATGCAATATTTTTTGCAATGTCTGTTAAAATCCTAATAAAACTTTTGGAGTTTCTCTTTTAGTATGGTTGTACCTTTTTATTATTATTATTATTATTTTTAATTAAAGCTCATCACCAGTCATTTAGTGTTCAGCACTAAAGGTTCCAGTAGTACTTTGTGGATTTGGGTGGAGGGAGGTTTCCTGCATAATAAATAGGAAATATGGTCAAAAAATAATATACATTCATGCTACCTGTTCATGAAAATCTTTCTAAGTATATTGCTTGAATTTTCTTTAGAGAGCCATTGCCCAAAAGGAGGTGCTTTCAACTTAGGGTGGTTTCAGAGAATCGTGATTTGGACTGCATGTGGAATGGCGAAATGCAAAAGAAAACCTTGTTAAAACAGAACTGTGCGCATTAACCTTTTGCTCTGCCATTTTTTAGTGGGAACATATTGATAGTATTTAAAAATAAAAATGTACCTATACTCCATAAATCTGTTATCTAATAAATGAGTCTAAACTGTACTGAGTAATGTGGTGTGACTCATAGTTTGATTTCAGCCACCATTACAAACTTGTGGCTATTACAATGTTTAGACAGACATACCTAATGTGCAAAGTGGGCCCTTGGTTTTTCCAGTCTCCATAAGTGGATTTAGGTACTCTGCTGTATAAGGAATTTTTTTGTGTGTCTTTCTTTTCAAGTTTCTTGATGCTCAGAGTATTCCAGAGGAATTGTCTGTTGCTATTTTTCAAATGTTTTAGCCTGTTTTTTTTTGAAGAATGCTACTGGTAAGCTATCTTCAAGTGTTCTTACTAAACTGTGATTTAAGGTCAGTGGGGAGTTTGCTTCCTGTAATACCAGGGGGCTGATTTGAATTCCTTAAGTCAGAAATCTATTGAAGTGTCTTTGGTCGTCTTTAGGGGATCCGTAGACTGCAGTGGTTGTTTTACAGTGCTGAGGGAAAACAGCATATCTGAATGTTTCTGAGTGCTTATAAATTCAAGGCATTTAAAGGAAAGACAGGGTTTAAAGAATGTTTTTCGTGTTTTGCTTTTGTAGTAAGAGCTGTTCTGCACATGGTAAATCTTGTAGCAGTAAAGCAAATTGGAGGGGAAAACTGAATGGAGAAATAGGCTCGTCAGAAGGAGGGTGTCTCTGCCAACTGGAGACTTCTGAGGGCCGCTGCGGTGCGCGCAGGGACCTGTGCGCGCTGGCCCTGCGGCACCCGTGGCCTCCCCGTGGCACGAGGCGCCTGCTGCCGCCTGAGCTCTGGAACCTGCTCGGGCGCAAAGTGGCCTCCCCACGTCAAGGCATTAGGTACCTTGAACGCCGGCCTCGCTACTGAGCTGCAAGATCCCTGCTTGGTGCAGGGTCCGCGTGCTGTGGCGTGGGAAGGCTGATAGGAAAATAAGGTTCTTTTGATGCAGAGAATATTTTGTCAGTATTTCCCAAAGACGAGGAACAAAAATGAGTGAGGAAATAGAAGGAAGGCGCAAAATAAAGACCAGTAGGTTTGAATACATCTTGGTAGTGGAATGGCAGCCTAGAAGGCGTTCTTTATCACTGATAAATGCACTGTGAAATGTGACAACGAAAGTTCACACCACGCCTGCCGTTCACATAAACCAAATTCTGCAACACACGCAGCAGAAGATCTACACACTACTTATATATAGCCTCATGTAATAGAAATATATATACACAATGATTGCGTATGGTTTTAACTGCAAAGTGCAGGACAAAAACAGAATTTCCCAAGGTCATACAAGGCAGGATTTGTACAATTGATTGGAAAAACAGGATTTCGGCCCTAGTGATATTCCACTGTTTTTGTACTTAGCGTCATCCTAAATTGTCACAAAAACATAAGTGACCAAAGCAGAAGAATGAAAAACTGAAGTGGGGCTGGTGGGGAGGGGAAATATCAGGAAGCACTGCAATGACTTTATTGGAGAACTTCCATTTTGAGTGTATCAGAATGTAGTATCAATGGAGTATTTTGTGATTTCAAATAAGGGAACACAACAAATCAGATTGAAGTACATGCTTTTGACTTTAAGATAAGCTTTCCCACCCTCTAAAGGTAGCTTTTTTGTTACATGCTTGAAAATACATCTTCAATCTTATGAGTAAAATGGGTAAAATTCTCCCACGAGGACGAAGGTTGTTGCACTAGTAAACTGTTTTCGTGTGAACATCCCAGCAACGGGTAGGCTGCAGAACAAAACTAGTCTGTCCCATTCCATGACTGTTTAGAAAATGAACAGTCCAGGACCTGGCATGAATATATGTTGGACTTTGTTCAGAAATGTCAGTGTTTGATAGTTAACATATTATGTACCTTTATGATTATACTTTCATGAATGTGCTCTTTGGTATTGGAATCATTCTGTTGTGTTTTAACACCTAACTCTGGAAGCCTCTGCAGCAAACAGAGGGAGTAGTTGCTTAGTGAGTGGTTAAGCTTAAAATATTTGAAGCTGTTAGGTAGAATGGCAGGTATTTATGGGCATCTGTTGTCTGAGGCGTTTCACTTCATTGTATGTACCACGAGGGAGAGGGGAATGGAGGTCGCCTCAGTCTGGAAGCAACAAGGGTTGGTAGCGCCCGGTGCCTCGCTGGGCACGGGGGTGTCTGATGCGCGGGCAGCGGGTTGGCCTTGGTTTAGCAGGGCAGGAAGGTCCCTTGGCAGCGCGTGGCACCGTGCACGGCACAACTGCTCGCACCTTTTGTGAAGAAGCAGCGTCACTCTAAGTGACGTGAGGCTCGGACTTCAGCTCGGGCTGTTGTGATTTGTAATCTGTTTTTCCCGCTAATACCATTTTGGATAAACATGGGAGCATTTATGATTGAGTTTAAATAAAAAAAAAAAAAAACAATCTTCTCATGGACGGATTTCTGCCCTGCTTCTATATATAGAGTGTGTTCATTAATGTTTATAGGAGAATCTGACAAGTAAATAAATAACTTATATAAATAGTCATTTTTGCATGAAAATGATGCACTTTCTTGTCTACGTGGGGTGAGTTTCATTAGAGCACAGCAGAGTTCTGTAATTAGGTCTCTTTTCTATTGTCCCTTTAGTCTTCAAGTGAAGCTTAAATGGCGATGTCAGAATTACTAATTTTAATATCCAGATGTTCATTGTTCTATTTGACTAGCTCTACTATGTAAATAAGGGAGAAAAATCCCAGTGTTTTCTATTTTAAAGGGCTGAGACTGTTTCAAGTAGAAGATTCTACTGCTGATTTCAGTTGTGATCCTAGGAGGTCCTTGCTAAGATGCTGGTCATTGTTGCCGACCTCTGATGTAGTTAACTTTTTAATACTTGACACTTTAATTCTTCCATTGAAATCAGATTGCTCTGCCTGATGCAATCTAACAAACATATGTACGGGATTGAGCAAATGCCTCCATGAGGACAGCTTTGTCTTGAGATAAACACAGCAAAAACCATTAGGAAGCAGTTTGTCTTTTGTCGCTGTGGGAATTCATTCGTGTGGCTATCTCCATTCAAAAGGAGAGGCCATGCACATGTAGAAAACAGTTTATTCTCTCTCCACGGGGAGTTCTGCTGTGTCCATCTGTACCAGATGTGAGGCTGCCGGGTCCTGCGGCGCAGCAGGATGGGTGAGCACCAGAGGGAAGGTCCCAGCGCATGGCTAAGAAGTGTTTGGTTTCAGATTTTTGGAGACACACATAAGCGTGGTAGGGATGTGTAAAAAATACCACCACTCAGAAGATCTCACTTTCTAAAAACTTCCTTGTTTCCTCTTGCTGAGGTGACCGAACAGTTTTGATTCAGGATGTTGATCCAAAATAGCGGTTGAAGCCTTATTTTACTTATCAGAGTTGTGTTAATGATGAAGTATCAACAAAGTTATGCAGATTAACATGAGTCAGCATTTATGGATAAATCAGCATTATTTAGGTGCCCAGTTAGAAAGCTGTAATTTCATCTTGGGGAAAAAAGAATAGGTGTATTTTAAGCCGTGTTTTCCTTCTGCTGTGGAATGAAACTTCTTTTAACATTGTGTGAAGAAAGCAAGTAACAGTCTGGTGGTTATGGTGTTTCATATGCGGAAGATTTAGTTTGTCTTTTCTACAAATCAGACATAGAAGGAACATGAAATAAGCAATTGCTTTTCACATCACAGTCACTGAGAGAGATAATCCTAAATATTCTCTCTCTCTCTTTCTCTTCATAGAAGTGATATTAAATTCATCCACTATATTAAACAGTCATAAAATGACACTACAGTGAGAAATCTATTGGAAATTGTTACCTATACAAAGCTGTGTTAAAGCTGGACAAAACATCCATATGTGAAATAAGGCATCAGTAAAGGATCCTCAAAATAAATGGAATACATGGAGAAAATTATTCTATTATTCTTTGAGAGTTCATCAAAATAAATGGTAGCTGCAGACTTCAGTTTTGCTCTGGCCTCAACCATGGTCAGAGTTTGAGAAGTACTGCCTTAGAGTAGGGCACAGCCTGCCCTGTGAATATGCTGCTTAAGACCTTTCTAGGTGACAGAAGTTGGATGAATGTGTTAATTTTGGCAGTCCCCGAGAAGGACGCGAAGCTGGTTCAATGCAGTCAGTGAATTGGGATGACCTAACAGAGACCAGGAAAAAGTCGGCCAAAAAGGCCAGCCCGGGGGCTCTGTGCTGCGTCGGGTCATGGGTAAGTACCGAGAGTTAGGTGAAGATCAGAAGAGAACATTTTTTTTCTTCAGCATTTGGTTTGGCACATCAGCTTAGAGTGACTCCTTGCATCCATGGAGATAAAATGTGTTAATTAGATGCTTTTCAGAGTTGCGATTAAGCTGAAAATACCCTGAGGAGGTATGGAAGAAAGATGAAGGGCGTTACCAGCTGCAGACCATCCATGGTAAGGTACTCATCAGCGGTCAGGGAGCCACCTGCTCCTAGCTCTGTGCGGCCACATGGTTTTTAATCGCAAGTTAACGCGATATGCTGAGTTCCCCATTAATCAGCCGAGATGCGGAGGCAGTCTTAGCTCGTGTGTTCACAGCTGGAGCAGACTGAGAGAACTGATGTGGTCATTTACCACAATTCTGCTAATGAATCATTACTCCACAATAATTTGATAGGGGAATTGCCATGGGGTATATCAGGAGCAGAGAGGTAGCCCATATGGGCAGTGAGCCCATCGCTGTCAAATGCGGTGTCTTGGCAGACTTGCTCAGTCATTTCTCTTTCCATCTGTGGCACTAGACACTACTCTGTTGGTTTTTACATCAGTGTAACTGGGATTAACAATAGAAGTAGTCATTTTTCAAAACTCCATTTAAAGTCAGTATTAAAGACCTTTAAAGTTGCTGGGATGGAGGTGTTCTGATAAACTCATCCATAATGCAACTTGGGTTGGAGAGAAAATAATCACTTTATTGCTCCCTATGGATGTAGTCATATTAAAATTAATGAAGTAAGATGCTAAAACTGTGAAATCGACTAAAACAGAGTCCATTTTATTTTTGGTTTCATGAATGTATCAAACATATTTCAGTTTTTATTTTCTCAAATTTATGCTGGCAATAATGTTTAAAGAAATGCAATAGCGAAGTAAATATTAATAAATGCAGAATAGTAAGTCTGTGATGAAAACATTCATTCTCCAGCACTATGGACAAAAATATTAACAAAATTGTTTACTTGGGAAATGTTATCTGCAACTTACCATATTGAGCAAAAGGTGCCAGCTCAATGTACTGTTTTTTTAAAATATTATTTTTGCATATTTTTGGTCTCAATAGAAATGTCTTTTCGCTGTTTAGCTGTGGGGGTTATATGTATTTTACACTTTCATGCCTGAGCGCATGATAATGATACTAAATTTGCAGGAAAAAGAGCTGTCTCTGCAGATATGACTGGAATCAGTTGACTTCATGTAATCTTATAATCCAGGTCATGCTGGCTAGTGCTTAGAATATGTCTCAGTTAGAGACTACTTTGTTCTAGAAGTCTGAAATAAGCTGTCATAGATGATAATGTACAGTTAATCCTAACTCTAGTCAGCTGCCAAGTAACAGTTCAGTAGTTTTCCCTTTTGTTTTTCTCTGGTAGGTGATGTCCCTAGAGACAAAGTTACAATATTTGCAAGCATTTCTGAAAACCAGAATAATTGCAATGTTCAGAAAAAAAATAAATAGCATCCATATCAGTAGATGAAATGTAATTAGTCCCCTTAAAGTCTGACTTGATTATATGTGAATTTTAATGAAATCCATAGAGCTTGACATAAAGCACGATGTTGCAGCAGCAACGGAAAAAGTGATTTGCCTCCCTTGAGGTCTGCATAGTCCAGACAGTGAATAATTCCTTTGTCCTATTCATTTTTCTTCTTTTCTGTTCTTTTACTTTCATTGTTCTAAAAATAATATCTCACTGGATGTTCCCCACTGAGCCTCCTAATTTCTAGATATGCTAGCCTGAACTACATATATTGAAGACCACTATTTAATAGCTTTATAAATACCAATTAATTTTGGTTTTATAAATCTTAAACTGAAATTTGTACTAATGTTAGATACCTAAAGATGTAGCTTAAACAGCTGAACAGGAAAAGTAGATTTCCAGAGGGTCTTAGCCCTTTAACATCCTAATAAAATCAGCAAAGGCCACTGTTATATCTATTAAGTTCTAATAATTTGGAGTCTTAACTTTAGACTTCCAAATCAAAATGATTTAGCCAAAGTCGCATTGAATCTTTCTACTATATGTGAAGTATTTTACGTTTTCCCTTTTTAAACGTAAGGAAAAAAACGAACATCTACTAAGGTTAACTGTTCTAAAAATGTCTGAGAATGTCATTTGTTAAGACAGATGGGTTTAACTCTCCACACCACATGAAGAGATGGAGACCAGAATGGGATCAATACTGATTTATGCACTCTGCTTAAAAGGGAAGGACTTTATATTATGCATTAAGTCTAGTTTTGCTGTTCCAAGAGAAGAGACAGCATCTCAGTGGACCCAGCTTTGGCAGTATTAAGTCTAAAATGGTGTAAGGCTGTTTGTGCTTGTTCATATAGAGCTTTTCCTGGAACAAAAGGATACTGAATCTCTTTTCCTTCAGACAGCAGTTGTATATGGATGCATGCAAGTCTGCGATTGCTGCCCCATCTGCAGTGGCTTTGAGCATCCTGTAGCATGGACTGTGCTGACCTGCTTACTTCCATCCCACAACCAAATGGTAAATATATACCTGTAGACAGCCACTAAGAGAAAATGTCTATCAGCATGCAAATATTACCCCATAACTGCTCCTCAGTGAGAACTTCACTGTGCTGCCCTGGTAAATCCAAATGGGCCATCATGCCAGCCTAATAGCTGTATTTCCTTTCCCTTTACCTCTTTAAAAATGTTTTGCTTAACAGTAGGATAACTGTAATAGTAACTTAAAATATTCATAAATGTATACTCTCTACAGAGTTGTTTTTTTCAACAAGATTAAGCTCCTAAACTTGGAAAGCACGAACTATAGTAATATATTCTATCACAAGAGCTCAGTAAAAACTACTGTCTGCTAGAAAGAATGACTGGTGGGCTGGCAGGAATACAAGTGCTTGAATATTGTTTGAGACTGGTATCAACACTTTTTTTTTTTTTTTTTTTTTTTGTAAGGGTAGGAACTTGAAAAGTGAAACATCAGGATTTATTCTGTAAGTTTCCCAGACAACAAATTTGCTGTCATAAAAAAAAAAATCTGTTTATATTTTTAAAATGAAATGCTCATTCTTGTACTTGAAAGGCTATAATATTGTTCATTAACACAGCTGATCCACTCTCAGGTGCAGACGTCCAGACATCCCATTCCTTCAAAATACATACAGAAGAAAAAAGAGGTGGCCACCTGGTGGCTTACGGGCCACGTACAGTTCTTGAGCAGTGAGTTGTGGCTCCCTGGTGGGACTGTGTTGTGGGGCCAACTGTGCTAAGGGAAAGGCATCTGCGGGAACCCAACTGCAGTGGAAATGGGTCACTACAGTGCCCTGGAATACACACGTACACACGTAATTAAGTCGCAGGAGTCCTGCTTGTCATCTAGTCTCTCAAGCGTCTTCTGACTCCAGGCTGCAAGATGATGCCACGGACCGAGGAAGCTGGCAGGGATGCTGTGATTCAGGCTGTTTACTCACTCCTCCCGGACTGCAGAGCGTATTTGCAAGAGTTTCTTTATGGCTGGATGAAAATAGAAGTTTGTTCTTCAGCAAGAGTTATTTGTCTGTCAGAGAAGTGAATTCAGTTGAGCTTGCTGAAGCACGTGCCAAATCAGCTGTGATAAAGCTCTTGTTGTTTGTTTCTTTTAATAGAAAGATGAAAAGTATGCAGCTGAAAAATTGCTAAATATATGAAAAGAAGATAAGAAATAGCAATATACCGACTTTATATAGTGATATAGCAACATAATACAAGTAAACAAGATAGCGTAGTAAATTTTCAGGACCCCATGCACTCCTTTGCATTTGAGCAACAAATTACTTCCATACTTGTTTGGGCAGATGCTACAATCTCTTATTTTTCATGTAGTAGGTCTCTTGGGTAGGAGGTGGGGGTGCTTTTTGGAACTCGTTTTTTCTTTCTCTTGACACACTGCCTCCACTTTGCAGATAATTCCTTGATCCATCTCCAATCTATACAAAGGGATTTAAGTTGTGATTATTTTTTAATATATCCAGAAAAAGCAACTGATGTCTTTTAGTATTGCCTGTTAGAGAGCTGAAGCTAGAGATGTGTTGTAGTACTATATCTGCTGCTCGAGAGCACACCAAGAGCAAACTCTCCCTTGTTTCACTTTCTTTCCCATGGTTGCTTTGGAGCTAATATAAGGGTACCCATTCACCTGTTGTAAAACAACCACTGCCATTTGGGATTTCTATTGTTCTTGAACTCAGAATCAGTAATTTACTCATTTATACTCCAAAGTCAACAAACTAAGCATAAAAGGACTACACAAAAGTCTCTATAAAGAAAGTACATCATCTACTTAAAAGTTCACATAGTGTACGGCACATTGTTTGGGTCAAACTACACTCTTCTAACTGACGGAATAATGTTTTGGTATTTCTTACGGTCAAGTGTTTTGTTTTACACTGTTCCTTATTTCAAAAGGGCCGTATGTCTTCTCAGATGGGTATTTAATAAACATCTTGATGTTCTACTGGTAAGTAAAAGGCTAGCATAGAAACAATTTACATACTATTTTTCTGTTGAGTGTATCAAGTTGCTTTACAATCATTAAATATTTGCTCTCCTACAAGAGTTTATACAATCTCTCTGCATAAATCCTTGGCCTCTCGTTGTGCCAGGCAGAAGCGCCACGTTAATGTCAGGAAAGAAGCTCCAAGTTTGCCTGGAGCTGCTCGCTTTTCCAAGTGTGGATGTTCCATGAGAAACATACCGGGCTGGCACAGATCTTTCTTGGGAGAACTGTGTGGGTCACTTTGCCCAAAGCAGTTCTGGGCTCAGCTGCAGGAGTTGCTGGTGTCTGGGCACTGACGAGGTTGATGGGGCATTGAAAGGGTCCTCCGGAGAAAAATGGCAGACCTTCTCCAGGTCCCAAAGCGCTTTGGCTGGGGAGGATGCAGAGAGGAATTCTTATTAGAAGCACTGGTTTAGAAAATAACAAACTTACTAGAATAGTTATTCCTGCATGTATTATTATAATATTATTGCATGCTTATGCTGGCTAGTTACTTTTAAAAATAAGAAACTATTTTTATAAATTTAGGAAAAAATGCTAAACAAAATGATATGCAGAGGTGAAAGTTACCTCCTGTAGGGTCCTACCTATTACTTCAATATAATTTTCTAATGCAATTATTAAAATGTTCAGTCAGGCCAGGATTTCTGTTGCTTAGCCTGCCTAACAGACATATGTAACTACATAAGCTAACACTCAAAAGCTAAAGCATTTTTTTGGAGTTATCTGTGCCATGAAACAGCACCTACAACCATAAAAAGGGAATGGCAGTGCTTATGTGGTAACTACTTTTAAAACTGTTTATACATCCCACTAGAAAGGTGAAATCTCATTTTTTCCTTTCTTATTGTACTGCCAAGTTAGAACAAGAAGTGACTTTGGTTATCACCATCAGGAGAAGATAGCTTTGATTTCAATTACAAAGTTTGGGTCCACGGACCACAGGCTAGTTTAGATTATTAATAAACAACAGCAGCAGCTTGCACTTAAAATTTTAATTCTTTGTATTAGACTATTTTTGTATTTAGTCCATTCTCTTTAAAGAAACACAGACTGTCTAAATTTTCTATCAGATAGCATTTGGCTCAAATCATGAATGCGTCTAAATCAGTTTACCACATAACAGAAATGTATTTTTCCCTATGAGAGGGGCTGTACAGTGCACTGCCTTTCTCCTTCCTATAATTACAGCTAACATTTGAAAATTGCGATAACACTTTTTCTATATCTTTACAAGAAAGAAAATCACCAAAAAAGGGAAGAAAGGGTTATCCAGGAAGGAGCACAGTTAATCCAAACATCACCAAAAGCTTGCAATGAGCATGAGGAAAGACCTAATTATCATCCCTTTTCTGACCAAGTCTTTTCAGTAACTGTGTGTGTGGATTTGTTTTTCAATCTCTGTCCTCACTGCAGATCTCCCTACTTGGAAATATCATTTGAGATCACTGTACAGCAGCAACAGATAAAGCAGTGCCAAGCAGCAAATGGGCCCCCAGTGTTAACAGCTTGCAGCGAGTAACTGTTATGTGTGATATGAACACAGACCACCCTAATACACGAAGTATTAAGCTGATCTGTTATTTCAGTTGTGTTCACATTGTTCAGAGAGCTGTGTGCTGTTTCTCTTTCTAGTAGCCACTTTGCAAACCAGAAGAAAAAAAGCAAAGGAAATGAACAATTATGGGAAAAAAAAAATATTTTAGTTTGGTGTACACTACTGTCAAACTTCTTGATTAGTATCTTTATTTCCAGCCAGCAACCTTCTCTGTTCAAGTTTCCTGAATGTAATGTTCAGATCCCCAAGTTCATGAAATTACCAGGACAATTCTGTGCAAAGAGGCAGCATAAGGAATTGCAGGGAGCTAAGGACCAGCCTTCCTGACTGCTTAACCCTGTGCAGCAACGGGAGCTCTATGAGCACAGAATCTTCACACTGTTATTTCAGCAGGGCCTTACGAAAAGTTGTATTTGTGATTCTGCAACACTATAGCACATGGCAAAAGAAGATAAGGGTTTCAAAACATACAAGTTTTACATGTAGGACAATATAACCTCAACTTCAATTTCTGAATACCCAAACTTTTCCTTAGAATCCATCTAGCCAGAGCAAGTAGGCAGGAACCGAAGACCTCACTGTTGATGCTGGTAGCAGTACGAAGCAACTGGTACATACATAGCCTTGGTGATTCCACATGTATAATCTCGATCACCTTCACAAATTTTGGAGGATGAGCTAGATTTAATAAAGCCAAAACAAACCCCCACTAATTAACTGGAAATTATGTGGGGCAAGACTGCCCTCTCAGTAATATTAGGAAGTACGTGAAGCAATCGATCCCTGCACAGGCTGCCACCTGTGCATCAGGCCCTGTGCAAAGAGACCCCAGTGCTGTGGCAGAAGAGCCACCAGGGTGGTCAGTCACCCATGAGCAGCAGTGTGATTGGGAGGCTGCCTCCCGCCGTCTGCAGAGTCTCCTCTACCTCCCCTTCCCGCGCAGGTGACCTGCAACAAACATTAGGACCGTGCAAGCTAAAGAACCACAAGCTCTCAACTCCCAGCAGAGCTCCACGTACTCCTGCTCCCTTCTCCCAGGGAAGGCATCTCCCCTACCTCACCTTCCCAGCCTGTCCTTTGAACTGACAGGCACAAAATAGATTGAGATTGAATCTGGAGAAATGGTCTTAATTATTTTTAGAGCTAGTATTGGGCACATCTGAAGCTACAGGACTTGTTATTGTTCCTACACAGCTTTCAGCTCTAAGAGATGATTCGGCATATACAGGCACCAAGAGGCTAGGACTTCTCTTAAGATAGCTCTCTGTTGCTGTTCTCTTTACATATCGATGTTTAAACAACAGTTAGCTACCAAAATAACAGATTTATTGCTGGATCTTGTAGTTTCTGACCGGGGATGACGTCGGGAACCAGCAAGAGCAAATGGTTTTAGGTAGGCACTGGCTGCTTGATTACTTTCAGGGCTACTGTCAAACTTGAACTTTGGGATGGCAAAACTAAGTTTGTTGTTCCGTTCTGTAATGCAAAAGCTAAGGTATTATAGTGAAAGGGTGGATTTTTAAAAGATAGTCTTGAGATCTCAAGTCCAGTTATCTACAACCTATTATGATTAAAGGATTAAAATGCACTGCTTTATTCTGTAAAAATCACAATGCTTCAATGAGACCTGGTGCTAGCAGAAATGCAGGGAGGGAAGCCAGGATCCCCTTAGCTCTGGTTATGTCTGGCACAGTTGGGGTGTATCACTTACACAAGTTCAGTCAGGACCAGTAAAAAAAAGAAGTCTTAAAACACAAAGTTGGCAGTACATGGACTTCAGTGTGTCATCACCGCAGCACACAGGAAATAAGAAGCCATCTTTTGAGGCAGAATTTCTTTTGACTCATTGAAAGGCCTTCGTCCTGTTCCCAGAGCTTGACCTAAATAAAGTTAGTAATCCTCTGTTTCTGTCCTGAGCTCCTTCTGAAGTGGATGTACCCAGACAAGGCCTGTGCTATGAAGGCTTGGACTGCATCCTCCCTCTTAGTCATTCTTTGCAAGTCCCGTGTATTGCTGTGTGTAAGACTTGCCAAAAGAGTCGGGGGGGACGGGGGAAAGGAGGGGGGAATGCTTGCTGCAGAATATTAAAAAAAGACTAATCTGCTCCTTCACATTTCTGGTTTTAACACGTGCAGCGAGGTGCCCGTCCGCAGGAAAGGCACAAACATCACGGCACTTATTCGCGGCCAAAGCCGGAGAACCGTCTGAAAGGCGGCATGCACCCTACGTGCCTAACGACGCCATCACCGCACTCTACTAAGCCCGGGCTCTCGGGGCGGCTGCAGAATCCCCACTGAACAGCAGCCGTTTGCGCCAGCCAGTGCACGTCTAACGCGCAGCTCCTGCAGCTCCAGCCCGCTGCGGGTCTTTCAGGCCTCCCTCCATCCCTCGCAGGGCTCCTTTTAGCAACACCGCCGGCGCCCCGACATGGCGGCTCCCCCTTCCCGCTGCCGCCGGAAGCGGCGCCGTGGCGGCGG